>SRVM01046838.1:0-16354 GCA_007570785.1 Antilocapra americana | reverse complement strand
GCAGCCATTCTGACTGGTGTAAAGTGGTACCTCATTGTGGTTTTGATTTGCATTTCTCTGATAATGAGTGATGTTGAGCATCTTTTCATGTGTTTGTTAGCCATTTTTATGTCTTGTTTGGAGAAATGTCTGTTAAGTTCTTTGGCCCACTTTTTGATTGGGTCGTTTATTTTCCTAGAATGGAGCTGCAGGAGTTGCTTGTATATTTTTGAGATTAATTGTTTGTCCGTTGCTTCATTGGCTATTATTTTCTCCCATTCTGAAGGCTTTCTTTTCACCTTGCTTATAGTTTCCTTTGCTGTGCAGAAGCTTTTAATTTTAATTAGGTCCCATTTGTTTATTCGTGCTTTTATTTCCAGTATTCTGGGAGGTGGGTCATGTAGGATCCTGCTTTGGTTTATGTCAGAGAGTGTTTTCCCAATGTTATCCTCTAGGAGTTTTATAGTTTCTGGTCTTATGCTTAGATCTTTGATCCACTTTGAATTTATCTTTATTTATGGTGTTCGAAAGTGTTCTAGTTTCATTCTTTTACAAGTGGCTATCCAGTATTCCCAGCACCACTTGTTAAAGAGGTTGTCTTTTCTCCATTGTATATTCTTGCCTCCTTTGTCAAAGATAAGATGTCCATAGATGCATGAATTTATCTCTGGGCTTTCTATTTTGTTCCACTGATCTATATTTCTGTCTTTGTGCCAGTACCATACTGTCTTAATGACTGTGGATTTGTAGTATAGCTTAAAGTCAGGTAGGTTGATTCCTCCAGTTCCAATCTTGTTTCTCAAGATTGCTTTGGCTATACGAGGTTTTTTGTATTTCCATACAAGTTGAGAAATTATTTGTTCTAATTCTCTGAAAAAGACCTCTGGTAGTTTGATAGGAATTGCATTGAATCTATAGATTGCTTTGGGTAGTATACTCATTTTCACTATATTGATTCTTCCAATACATGAACACCGCACATTTCTCCATCTATTTGTGTCCTCTTTGATTTCTTTCATCAGTGTTTTATAGTTTTCTATATACAAGTCTTTGGTTTCTTTAGGTAGAAAAACTCCTAAGTATTTTATTCTTTTTGTTTCGATGGTGAGTGGAATTGTTTCCATAATTTCTCTTTCTGTTTTCTCATTGTTAGTGTATAGAAATGCCAGGGATTTCTGTGTGTTGATTTTGTATCCTGAAACTTTGCTATATTCACTTGTACTTTTCTAGTAGAATCTTTAGGGTTTTCAATATAGAGGATCATGTCATCTGCAAACAGAGAGAGTTTTACTTCTTCTTTTCCAATCTGGATTCCTTTGATTTCTTTATCTGCTCTGATTGCTGTGGCCAAGACTTCCAAAACTATGTTGAAAAGTAGTGGTGAGAGTGGGCACCCTTGTCATGTTCCTGACTTCAGGGGGAATGTTTTCAGTTTTTCACCATTGAGGATAATGCTTGCTGTGGGTTTGTCATATATAGCTTTTATTATGTTGAGGAATGTTCCTTCTGTTCCTGTTTTTTGGAGTGTTTTTATCATAAATGGATGTTGAATTTTGTCAAAGGCTTTCTCTGCATCTATTGAGATAATCATGTGAGTTTTATTTTTCAGTTTGTTAATGTCATGTATTACATTGATTGATTTGCGAATATTGAAGAATCCTTGCATCCCTGGGATAAAGCCTACTTTGTCATGATGTATGATCTTTTTAATGTGTTGTTGCATTCTATTTGCTGGAATTTTTGAAGGATTTTTGCATCTATGTTCATCAGTGATATTGGCCTGTAGTTTTCTTTTTTTGTGGCATCTTTGTCGGGTTTTGGAATTAGGGTGATTGTGGCTTCATAGAATGAGTTTGGAAGTTTACCTTCCTCTGCAATTTTCTGGAAGAGTTTGAGTAAAATAGGTGTTAGCTCTTCTCTAAATTTTTGGTAGAATTCGGCTGTGAAGCCATCTGGTCCTGGGCTTTTGTTTTTTGGAAGATTTCTGATTACGGTTTCAATTTCCGTGCTTGTGATGGGTCTTTTAAGATTATCTATCTCTTCCTGGTTTAGTCTTGGAAAGTTGTACTTTTCTAGGAATCTGTCCATTTCATGCAGGTTGTCTAGTTTATTTGCATATAGCTGCTGATAATAGTCTCTTATGATCCTTTGTATTTCTGTGTTTTCTGTTGTGATCTCTCCGTTTTCATTTCTAATTCTGTTGATTTGGTTCTTCTCCCTTTGTTTCTTGATGAGTCTGGCTAATGGTTTGTCAATTTTATTTATCTTCTCAAAGAACCAGCTTTTGGCTTTGTTAATTTTTGCTATGGTCCCTTTTGTTTCCTTTGCCTTCATTTCTGCCCTGATCTTTAATATTTCTTTCCTTCTACTAGACCTGGGCTTCTGCATTTCTTCCATTTCTAGTTGCTTTAGGTGTAAAGTAAGGTCATTTATTTGATTTTTTTCTTGTTTCCTGAGGTGAGCTTGAATTGCTATGAACCTTCCCCTTAGCACTGCTTTCACAGTGTCCCATAGGTTTTGGGCTGTTGTGTTTTCATTTTCATTCGTTTCCATGCATAACTGAATTTCATTTTTGATTTCTTCTGTGATTTGTTGGTTATTCAGCAGTGTGTTGTTGAGCCTCCTTATGTTGGAGGTTTTGAATGGTTTTCTCCTGTAATTGATATCTAATCTCACTGCATTGTGATCAGAAAAGATGCTTGGGATGATTTCAATATTTTTGAATTTACCAAGGCTAGATTTATGGCCCGGGATGTGATCTATCCTGGAGAAGGTCCCGTGTGCGCTTTAGAAAAAAGTGAAATTCCTTGTTTTGGGGTGGAGTGACCTATAGATATCAATTAGGTCTAGTTGGTCTATTGTATCATTTAAATTTTGAATTTCCTTGTTACTTTTCTGTTTAGTTGATCTATCCATTGGTGTGAGTGGTGTATTAAAGTCTCCCACTATCATTGTGTTGTTGTTAATTTCCCCTTTCATACTTGTTAGCATTTGGCTTACATATTGTGGTGCTCCTATGTTGGGTGCAAAAATATTTATAATTGTTATTTCTTCTTCTTGGATTGATCCTTTGATCATTATGTAGTGTCCATCTTTATCTCTTTTCACCGCCTTTATTTTAAAGTCTACTTTATCTGATATGAGTATTGCCACTCCTGCTTTCGTTTGGTCTTTATTCGCATGGAATATCTTTTTCCAGCCTTTAACTTTCAGTCTATATGTGTCCCTAGATTTGAGGTGGGTCTCTTGTAGGCAACATATATAGGGGTCTTGTTTCTGTATCCAGTGGGCCAGTCTTTGTCTTTTGGTTGGGGCATTCAGCCCGTTTACATTTAAGGTAATTATTGACAAATATGATCCTGTTGCCATTTCTTCTATTTTATTGTTTTGGGATTGAGATTATATATCCCATCCGTGTTTCCTATCTAGGAAAGATCCTTTAGCATTCGTTGGAGGGCTGGTTTGGTGTTGCTGAATTCTCTCAGTTTCTGCTTGTCTGAAAAACTTTTGAATTCTCCTTCAAATTTGAATGAATTTTTTGCTGGGTAGAGTAATCGGGGTTGTAGCTTGTTTTCTTCCATGACTTTAAGAATGCTCTGCCATTCCCTTCTGGCCTGAAGCGTTACTATTGAGAGATCAGCTGTTATCCTTATGGGATTCTCCTTGTGGGTTATTTTTTGCTTCTCCCTTGCTGCTTTTAATATTTGGTCTATGTATTTGATATTTGTTAATTTGAGTAGTATGTGTCTTGGGGTGTTCCCCTTGGGGTTGATTCTCTTTGGGGCCCTCTGTGTTTCTTGAACCTGAGATGTTATTTGCTTTCCCAATTTAGGGAAATTTTCAACAATGATTTCTTCGAGAATTTTTTGATGGTTTTTTTGTCTTCTTTTTCTGGGATTCCTATGATTCGAATATTGGTGCGTTTATACTGTCCCAGAGGTCTCTGAGATTGTCCTCATTTCTTTTAATTCTTTATTCATTATTCCTTTCTGTTTCATTTATTTCTGCCATTCTATCTTCTATCTCACTTATCCTGTCTTCTATTTCTGTTATTCTACTGTTGTTTCCCTCCAGGGTGTTTTTTATCTCATTTATTGCATTATTTATTGTATTTTGACTCTTTTTCATTTCTTCTAAGTCCTTGTTAAAGCTTATCTGCATCTTCTCAATCCTCACCTGCAGGTTATTGAATTGGATCTCCAACTTATTTTCCAGGTTTTGGATCATTTTCACTATCATTATTCAGAATTCTTTGTCAGGTAGACATCCTATCTCTTCGTCTTTTGTTTGGTCTAGGGGATATTTATCCTGGTCCTTTACTTGCTGGGTATTTCTCTGCCTTTTCATCTTGTTTATCTTGGTGTGTTGCCCCTTTATTGTGGGGGTTCCTCACTATGGGAGGGGTTGGATGTGTGTTTTGTCAAAGTTTCCTGGTTGGGTTCTTAAGCGGTCCGTCCTGCTTGATTTGGCGACCTCTGCTGGCCCCTTCAGTGTCTATTCAGCGCTCTGGGGTTTGCCCCGCTTGCGGTGCCTGCGCTTTTCCCTCCCCCTCTGCTCAGGCTCTCGGCTGGAGGCGCACTCCGATGACACAATTGGAGGCTGTGGCTTCTCCCCTCCCCAGGCCCAGCCGCTGGGCTCTTTCTGCATGCAGCTGGGCGTGTCTTCTCAGATGTGTAGCGACAGACTCTGGCGGCGCACTCTGGTGACACAGTTGGGGGCTGCGGCTCTCCCCTCCCCTGGCCCAGCTGCTCGGTTTTTTCAGTGTGCAGCTGGGGGCGTTTTCTCAGATATGAGAAGCTCCAAAATCTGGTGGCTACTGTCCAGAGTCCCCAGAGGTCTTGGCTAGCACCCAATTCTGCCTGCGGATTGGGGGCAGAAGCCTCGCCGGGGCGCTCTCCTGCCGGGGCTGGGCCGGTCCGTAGGCTGCAGCCTCCCAGTTCCACCTGGCTGTCTCACGCCGCGGTTCAAGTCCCCGCTCCTCTTTGTTCTATGTGCGAGCCTGGCAGGGGTCTTCCTCGGGAAGGCTACCCAGCAGTCTATCTCCGGTTAGCACCCTCGGTTAGGACCCTCAGTCTGCCCCAGGCTTTCATTCTCAGTCCTCCCCCTAAGCACGAGGCCCGCCCCTCCCTGAGCAGTCCGCTGGCTCGTGGGGGATGGGGCGCCTGGCCGCCGCTCCGCTGAAGTTTGCGGTTAGAGATGTTCTCTAAGGGGCTTAACTATTTATCGGCTTCTAGTCCCGATTTTTATGCTCTCTGAGATTCGCCTCAGATCTCTCAGATCTGACAGTGAGAATGTTTCCTGAGGTTCGAAAACCTTTATCTCTTTCGAGGCTCCCCTTTCGAGATGAATCTCAGTCCCTGTCTCTTTGCCTCTTTTTACTTATTTTTTTTTCCTTTGGTCCTACCTTCTTTCGTCAGCAATGGGCTGTCTTTCCAGATGCCTGAAGACCTGTGCCAGCATTCAGATGTTGTTTTATGGAGTTTGTTCGGTATTTAAATGTTCCTTTGGTGTATTTGTTGGGGAGAGTGTGGACTCCCAGTCCTATTCCTCCGCCATCTTAGTTCCCTCCCCGCGGGTATACCTTTTGATGGTGTCTTGGGATTGAACTATCCCACCATATCCTTCACTGGAGCCATCCCCATCTTGGACAACCTGAAAAATCGAAGTGCCATTTCTTAGCCTGTTTTTCCTTTTACTTGAGCAAGTAACTCTGAGATGGACAATCCCTTTCTCCAAATTATCTGGAAGGTGCTTTCAGTTCCATGAAAATTATAGAATACTTGATAAAAAAGTATCCTGAGAGATAATCTAACCCAGGATAACTATGCCCCAGGGCCCTACCTGGCATCACAACTGGCTTTAATAAATAATGTTTTATTGGAATGCAACCCTGCTCCTGGGCTGAAGACAAGTGACTTTTTTAAGGGGTTGGGTGACAGGGGGATGACTTAATAGGAAGTCTAATGGAAGGCAAGAGGAAACAAGTTGGAGGAAAAGGCAATTGGAGTTGCTTATGAAATTGATAAGGAAGGAAGTGAAAGGTTGTGGACAAAATCACAACAAAGATGCCAGGAATCTTGGCCTCCAGATGAGAAGAATTCAATCTAGGGTCAGGGATGAGGCTTGATTGCTCACAGCTTTTGTATAATAAAGTTTTATTAAAGTATAAAGGAGATAGAGAAAGCTTCTGACATAGGCATCAGAAGGGAGTAGGAAGAATACCCCCTTGCTAGCCTTAACACTGGAGTTATGCATTCTCAAATTAGAGAGTACACTGAATCAAAAGCATGTCTGGAGGCTGTAAAGGCCTCACCAGACCCACTCCTGTAATTTACATCTGAAAATAACAGGATTAGCCAGGAGGCTTTTTCTAGACTTCCCCAAGCGGGATACAATATTGTTATACAATCCTTAGGAATGTAGAGAGAAAAATAAGTTTGTCCTTTCTTCCCCCTTGAGATTTCCAGACCCATCTCTCCTTGGGGACCCCTAGACTTCTTCTTGTCAACCTGCCGAGGAGATGACTCTCTCATTCTTCCATTTTCTTTTAGGAGAATTATCTTGCCTAGGGAAAAAAAAGCATTGTTTACATTTCATAACTGTTTCCATGCTGACAAGGGGCGTGGTCCCTAGATTGATGAGGCAACATATTCTCCTAACCCTCATATGAGGGTCTCTGATCCAGAGGCCCCACGTAATAGTTGGAGGAGCCTCAAGCACTCCTAGGAGCTTGGACAACCATTTGGAACTTCAAGGCTTTCATGCGACCAGAAACAAATCCAGTTACACAGTTACAGATGCAGGGAGCAAACAGCAGAAACAAAACAATCAGAATTATTGTAATTAAGATAGTGTTCCACCATGGGGAACTAGGTAATGATTCCCAAAGTGAGGCAATTGAGGCTTCATGAGTATCCATAGCCCAAATCATTTTGTTCATGTGTTTAGTAAAATGAGTAACATTAGTGCTCACATCAGGTATATATGTACAGCATTGAGTATGGACAATGTCACAACTTCCTCCTTGTGTAGCTGTCAGAATATCTAAAGCCAATCTGTTTGGTAAACCCTCCTTTCTAATTTGTGCTTATTCAGCATTAAGAGCTGAAATAGCTTTTTGAGAATCTTGCAATGCTTTTTGAGTAAAGTTAGTCAAATAATCCATTTGTAGCACAACATCCATAGTTTCTAAAGAAGGAAAAAAACACTGCAGCCACTTGCTCCGGCCGCTAGCTGGGCGCAGTCGCTCTGGCCCGCAGAGCAATCAACGGGGTGTCCGAATCCACCTGAAAACGGATGAAGGGTTGGGACAAGAGACGCGAAGAACGGCAGGAAGACAAAGGTTCTGATCAAGCTGCAAAACTTTATTGAGCGCAAGGCGATTATATATGGGGAGGAGGGGAGGGAGTGGGAAAAGGAAGGGGGGAGCTCTGACGGGCATGTAGGGAATACGTGTCTTGTGGGCGATTGGCCTGTCGGATATATGTTCACCGCATGATCCTTTTGGCTATTTGCCAGCCGAATGTATAGCTGGCACGTAATCAGCGCCTTATATGGCAGCAGGCTTGCAGCGTTCCGACCGTAATGGCTCTGGCTGATCGCATCAGCCGGCCGGGCCCCAACAAGCCACATAATCATACCACTGGATTATAGACCTTGCCCACCGAGTTTTAAGGTGGGGTAAGTTAGCAGGCTCTTCTGTAAGCTCTGAAAGTATAAAGCCCTGAGTAAAGGCTAGACCTAGAGTTCATCTCTCCATCCAACCAGGGGGAAGCCATGCCCATAAGTAAGAGCCACATATCCAATAAGTCCCATTTGGAGCAAGCCAACATGACTGAGATATCCAGTGCCAATTAGTGACTGGCCAGACAAAGGGAGGACCTGAACTGAGGTTGGAAAACACGGGAATTGTACATTTCCTGAGGAAAAATTCCCAATTGTTTCCAATCATTGTAATTAAATTGTTGGCTACCTTTTGGGGATGGCTCTGTTTGTTCCCCGCATGTAGGATATTAGATAGTAGATATTAGAGGTCCTTTTTCAGGAGTTAGTCATATATATAATCTCATCCCATATTTGATAAACATCAGGTAGAAACCATTAGATTTAGACCCGTTTGCCTTATGTGTAGTGGAATAGTCTTTAAATGAAACAATGTATAATCAAAATTAAAGTCAGGTTATGTCCATAGTTAAAGTACAAATTGTTGCACCAGTCCATCTTAGAGTTGTTAGATATCATCAGTTTCAGAAGAGGCATCACGTGCAATTGTGGAAGGTAAATGCAGACTTGGAGAAAGTGTTTTCCTTGAAGTGGAGATGTCCACCAAGGGAAGCCTTCCACTGATGAAGAGGGGAGTGCTCCACAGACCCAGGAGTTAGACCAGCTGTGAAATGCAGCATAGGAGTGAGCCCGGGGCAGGAAGGCATTGTCTTGAGGATCAAACAGCAGACTCAGAATTTTTGGAGTCAGCAGCACTTAGATTATCAGGCCCGTCTGAAAAGTACAAAGTCAGAGCATCGAAAGCAAAGACAAAATGAAGTCACTTAGTTCTAGTCAGAGTGCCATATCTTAACTCGAGAGTCATGTACTCATGAGTCAATTCCTGGCACCTTGACAGCTGTGGGAGAAGAAAGGATAACCTGGTAAGGGTCTTCCCAGAGAGGCTCGAGGGATGGGCCCCCAGACCCGAGAGTTTTTATGAGGACCTCCGTTCCCGGCTCAAATAGAGGCTTGCTTGAGTCAGGGGCTGCCTCAGGAGTCATCTCCTGAAGTTCTGTTAATGCCTGTTGAAAAACTGAGAGCTGAGTTATGTAGTTAATTCTAAGGCTTCAGGGTCAATAGCAATGTCTGTGTGTAAGAAAGGCCTTCCATAGATACATTCGAAGGGGGACAGCCCCTCCTTTTATGGAGCAGTGTCAGCTCTCATTGAAGGGATGGGTAAGACGTTAAGCCACTTGACCTGCGTCGTTTGAGTTAACCTGCGCAGATGTCTTTTTATAATTTCATTAGCTGTTTCAACCCTTCCTGAGGTTAGGGTCTCCAGGAACAGCGGAAGTGATCTTCTACTCCTAGAGCTTTAGACACCCCCTGAGGTACAGCAGCTTCAAAGGCAGAGCCCTTGTCACTCTGAAGGCTCCGTGGCAGCCCAATCCTGGGGATAATTTCATGGATTAAAATCTTTATGACCTCTTTAGCCTGTTCACTATGACCAGGAAAAGCCTCAATCCGCCCAGTAAAAGTATCTACCCAAACTTGTAAGCAAGAGTATCCACTAGCTTTTGGCATATGAATAAAATCAATTTCCCAGTCGTTTCCAGGATGTTTTCCACTTGGTTGTAATTCAGATTTTGCTAGCTTTTCAGTCTTTGGGTTATTTTTCTGACAAACTTCACACCTTTTGATAATGTTCTTTACAGCTTTCATTACATTTTTATCTTCAAACAAATGACATGCTATTTGGTAATACTCTCTGCACCCAAATGAGAACTCTGGTGTAAACCCTTAAGAATCTTCCATTGAGCAATTTCAAGAGTTATTAACCGACCATCCTCAGTCTGTAACCATCCTTTATCAGCAATCTTTGCTCCTCTTTTCTCATATCTTTCTAATTTTTCCTAGTATACTGTGGCTTTTCCTGTCCCACGGGACCTGTCCACACCAAAGGCATCTGCAGTGAAGGGCCTTCCTGAAGTGCTGCCTTTCTGGCTTGACAGTCAGCCAATGGATTCCCTTAGGCTACTTTACTCCCATCCCTGCTGTGTCCTTTGAAATGCATAACAGCTACTTCTTTAGGACAATATATAGCAGTTAAAAGTCTCCCAATCTCTGTGAAATGCTTAATAGGTTCTCCTGTTGCTGTTTTAAATTGTCTTTCTTTCCTTATTGCAGCATGAGCAGGTAAAGTTAAATAAGCATAATTAGAATCAGTGTATTTATTTATCCCCTGTCCTTTCCTTAATTCTAGAGCTCTGCTCAGCGCTCAAGCTCTGCTACCTGAGCACCTGTTTCATGGCAGAGAGATTTTGCTACTAAAACCTGTTGAGCAGTCACCAGGCCATAATCTGCTTTAAGCTTTCCATGCGGAACAAAAGAACTGCCATCTGTAAATATCTGCATGTCAGGATTGTCTAATGGGGTATCCATTAGATCTTCCCAAGCTGCATAGTTTTAAGTCAGGAATTCAGGACAATGCTGACCTGGTGTTTCATTTTCCTTCTCAGGAAGGAAAGTGGCAGGATTTAAATTTCCACAAACTTTAACTTTAGTTCCTTGTCCTTCTAACAACAATGACTGATATTTAAGTAGTCTACTGCCCGTCATCCAAACATTGACTTTGGAATTTAAGATTCCACTCACATCATCAGAAGTCAATACAGGAAGATTTCATCCATTAATTATAATAAAGCCACTGCCTGAAGTACTCAAAGGCAGTGGGCCCACCCACGTACAATTACATCTAATTCCCTGCTTCCTTAAGCAATAGGTTGAGGCCCTCGGGGTTGTGTCAGAACTCCAAAGGCCATACCTTTTCTTTCAGTGACAAACAAATTAAATTCTGACCCTGTGGGCAAGCTCAGTGCAGGAGCTTGCAGGTGAGCAGTCTGAAGAAGCTTAATGCCTTTTGAGCATCTGGAGACCAATCCAGTTTGTCGGTTTGGTCCTGTGGAGTTTCAGCTATAACTTTATATAAAGGCTGGGCAAGTTTCCCATAATCCGGGATCCAAATGTGACAGTAGTCTGTGATTCCTAAAAATCCTCTCAGTTGTCTTAAAGTCACAGGTAGGGGATAGTTTAGTGTAGGTTTAATTCTCTCGGGGCCTAGGGCCCTAGTCCATTCTGGTATGATTAGATCCAGATATCTAACAGGCTGTTGACAAAGCTGAGCCTTTTCTCTTGATGCCTGGTAACCACAGCCTGCCAGAGAGTTTAAGAAATCTTCTGAGGCTCGTGAGCACATTTCCTCACTCTCAGCACACAGTAAAATATAATTTACATATTGTAACACCACTGCTTCAGAACTATTAGAGTTTTGTAGATCCCATGACAAACTTTGTCCAAATAAGTGAGGACTGTCACAAAATCCCTGGGGCAAAACTCTCCAGGTTAACTGAGAAGCTGGCCACATAGGGTCTTCAAAGACAAACAGAAACTGACTCTCCTCCACCAAAGGCACTGAACAGAAGGCTTCTTTCAAATCAATTACTGAGAAATATTTGACTCGTTCAGGAATTTCAGACAATAGAGTATAAGAATTAAGCACCATGGGGTGTAAAGGAACTACAGCCTCATTTATTATTTGTAAATCTTGTACTAGTCTCCGTTTTCCATTTGATTTCTTTATAGCCAAAATAGGAATGTTGCATGGACTGTTACAGGGAATTAATAGTCCCTGCTCCTTTAAATTCTCAATGATGAATTTTACCCCTTCCTTAACCTCAGGTTTCAGTGGATACTGCTTCTTTTGTGGAAATAAGGGTGGGTCTTTGAGCTTGATAACTACAGGAATAGCATTTTGTGCTCGACCCGCAGATTTTCCATCAGGCCATACTTAAGTATTTACACTTTGCTCATTTAAAGGGAGAGAAACGGAGAGCCCCATATTCATGAAACAGAGGCGGGGACCTTACCCAGTATATCCCTCCCTAAAAGGGGTGAGGGCAATTCAGGCACAATCAGAAACTCGTGTGAAAATAGCACCGAATCTCAGTCGTAACTGACAGCCACACTGAAGTAAAACCTTTTGGTTTGTCCATACACTCCCATTACAGAAACAGATCAGGAAGAAAGTGGGCCAGGGGCTTCAGTAAGCACAAAGTAAGTTGCCCCCGGATCTAAAAGGAAATTAACGGATTTTCCTCCCATAGTTATTAATACCTGGGATTCCTCAGGTTTGTAGTTATTTGGGAGGTTGTGTGGGGACCCCTGAGTATCTTCACTCCTGATTGTCTTGAGAGTCTGACCCCTGAAACCTACGCCTCTTGGAACAGACTCTCCTCCAGTGTGGTCCTTTGCAGACTGGAAAAGGAGCTTGGGGTGGCTTGGATGCCTGAGGCCAATTCTGCTTGAGATGCCCCTCCTTTCCCCAGTAATAGCAAGCCCGTTTTGTTTTTTGTTTTTTTTTTTTTCCACCTGGGTCCCTCTGGGCATTTTTCCCAGACTGTTGAGGAATGATTTCCATAGCCATTGGGAAGGCTTCCACCTTTTCCTTTGCTTTTTCGGCCTTTCTTTCTTTTCTTCATATTCCCTACCATAATAAACTATCTGAGCCAGTTGTAACAGAGTATCTAAAGACTGGTTTGTTTCAAATCCTTGTTTTAATAGCTATGGTGAATATCTGGAGCCCACTGAGTGAGAAATCTATCTTTTAAGGTCACTTAGGAAGACTAGGTGTGTCTTCTTTAAACCCTGGGGATCAAATATATCCCAGAATTACAGGGTAAATTTCAAATGAGTGAGGTTGGAATTGTTAGGTCCCATCTCTAAGAGAGAGAGAGAAAAAAGAAGCAACCAGCACCCACTTTCTACTGGAGGCATCCCTCCCTGTTCGAGATGGGGATGTAGAAATCCCCATCTTTACACTTTACACGAAAGCTTTTCCTTCCTGGTGGACTTAGTCTGTGCCTCCCCATTCTACCACTGAGATGGGGTGGAGGTTTTCCAGGGGTACACCTCATGGCATCCCTGACTGACATCCAGCTCTGTACCATTAAAATCTTGCTTGCCTCTGATGCCACCCGGGGTGCGATCAGAGTAACCTTCCGGAATACCTCCCAAGCTAAGATTGCTGGGGGAAACATTCCTCACCTGAGTGCTTGTGCATGACCCTGAGTATTTTGCTGTCAGGCGTCACTGCAGCAGTATAAGAGCTTCCTCTGGTCCACTGAGAGCCAGTGCTACCAAACGAAAAAACAAAAAAACAAAACATTGTCATTCCAATCTGCATAACCTTTAACCTCAGAGATGCTCTTGGAGCTAGAGCTCCATCTAGCTTCCGAACTTTCGATTCCTAGCAAGGCTAGGCACTTCCTGACTACCAGTAGAAGTTTGGGACCCAAGTCATAGTACACAGTAGCAGCATAGATCACAAGTTCCTTGGAAGTCTATGATCCGATAGATAGGTTAGTACTTCTAATTCTCAAGGAGTTATGAAATGGTCAAAGAGACCAAAAAGTTTGACCGAGAAAGGAGAGTTTGGTCTATACACTTTGCCCATTTCTGGTCAGTCGCCGAAGAAGAGGTTGGCTGCCTCTTGGCATTGGCAGGTCAATATAAACCCCCGACAGGTTCCTGCCATAAGCCGTATGAGGTCACTGTGGAACCACAGGGCAGGGCTCCTTACTTGCTTTGCACAGGGCGTTTCACTCATTCATACTAGCACATGGTAGAGTTAGTAAAGTGCAGCAGAAAACGTGTTCGCTAGGAGAACTAAGAACTAGAGCTCCAAGCATCCTTACTTTTTCCTGAAGAATCTCGGAGGAGCCTCAAAGATGAAAGGTTGTTGACGAAACCCACAACAAAGATGCTGGGAATCTTGGCCTCCAGAAGAGAAAAATTCAATATGGGGCCAGACACAAGGCTTGGTCACTCAGACCTTTTGTCTAATACAGTTTTGTTAAAATACAAAGGAGAGAGAAAGAGCTTCTGACATAGGCATCAGAAGGGGGCAGAAAGAGTACTCCCATGCAAGCATTAGCACTGGAGTTATATGCTCTCAAATTAGTTATTACAGTGAATCAAAAGAATGTCTGGCGATATTAAAAACTGCACCAGACCCACTCCCATAATTTACATTTTAAGATAACAGAATTAACCAGGAGGCTTTTTTCCAGACTGTCCTCAAGTAGGGTATATTATTGTTAGATAATCCTAAGGGATGTAGAGAGAAAAATCAGTTTGTCCTTACCTCCTCCTTGACAATTCCAGACACTTCTCTCCTTGGTGACTCCAAGACTCCCTATCAATCTGCCTAGGAACTGACTCTCGCGGAGATCCTGGCCCTCTCTCACTTGCAGTGATGTTCCCATACACAAAGCTTCAATTTTGTTCAATGGAATTCCTATTCAAGTGGCCATAAAACATACAAAAAAGGAAAGAACAGGCAGCTCCTTACTCTCCTTTCTTCTTCAGTCACTACATACATTCACTGAAAACATGTGTAACAAGTCTGTTACATACAAATCTTCAAGTTGAAAACTTTCAAAGAAGTAAAAGTGTATTTGCATGTGCAATCACATCTGTTAGTTCACAGATCTGACAGACATTGTCAGGGGCACATCGCAGACAAGTGGGTGTGCTTTTGTGTACTTTACCTTACTGTATAGGGTACTGTAGTGTGCCATTTTTATTCCAAGACTGCGCTGCCTGAAAGGAAGCATAAACGCAGCGGTGATGTAGATGGTACTACTATTCTATTTTTAAATGTGCTTCATTGCTCAGCTTTGTCCACCTTTGGCAACATATGGACTGTATCCTGCCAGGCTTCTCTTGCCCTGGGGATTCTCCAGACAAGAATACTGGAGAGCGTCGCCATGCCCTATCCAGGTACTGCAAGAATGAAGATATTTCTTCTATTGTTGGTGTTTGGTTTTAGGTATTATTTGTGTGAAAAGTGTCATAAAGCTGTTAAACAACAGTAATATATAGCCCTTGTCTAAGTTTGCTACCCAAGTAACTTTGCTTGATTAATGAAGAAATTATGATTTTTGAACATCCTTTAGAAATGTAACTTGTTTATATACTGGGGACTTACTGTTCTGTTAATACCTGTGGATACAAAATTGAACACAACCCCTCCAGGTCCAAGGAAGTCACATTCTTGGTTGGAATTGCAGAGGAAACATGATATCTCCATAATTCTAGCCATCACGGTCCTTCAAAACACCTTGATCAAGAGAAACTGCTATTGGAGTAGAAATAGTCATTGTATTTTACCCACTTCTAGAGAGTGTTGCTAACTCCTCAATGCTGGACCTTGTAATGCTGGTGGACTGGATGCAGACGTGATGTGAACAGAAATAAGAAAGGTGAGACAGGTAGGTAAGAATGTGAGGGAACAAAGACAAGCTGAAGACTTGAGAGAGATTTGGGACCTGAGTTAGACATGCAGGTTTCAAGCCAAATTGGGTCATGCGGTATGTTTAATCCTCACTTCAGTCCTTAGACTGAACTACTGACCAGTGGGTCTCCTTCATCTGGAGCACAATCCAGACCCATCTAGCTCTTTGTCATTGCTGCTCCTTCCTCCTGGCTCCCACAACGTGACAGCCCTTCAGCCTAATCCTTTCAGCAAAGGCTTGTTCTTTAAGGCAGACCCTGCTGGCTCCCTACAAAGTGATCTATTCTCCGCTTCTCTTTCAGCACTGAAAACAGTTTGCTGTATAGCCATGAGTCCAGTCACTACAGGACTGCATTTCCTACCCACTCCTGCTCTTAGTCATGACTGGTGACTTGGAGATGCAAGCAGACCTGCAAGAGGGATTACTTGGAAGACTGCTTTCAAGGAGCTAATTTAGCTGAGAGGTGAGACTCTTCCTTTTCTCACCTTCTTCCTAACTGTTGCCTGGATTTTAGTGGTGATAGCTGGAATTCCGGCAATTGTAATCGACAATCATGTAACCCTGGAGATGGATGCCACCCAAGCCCTGGCTGGCCCACCTCCAGCTTTGTTTCAGTGGGAGAGGAAAATCAAGATTATCTTGCTAAAGTTATACCTGTTTTAGTTTCTTGCTGTGTACATCCAACCTTAATCCTGATACTACGAGGTGATTAATATGGTATAGCTTTATTAATTTGTTGGGTTTTGTGAATATATTTCTGTTCTACAGTTCTCTTATTTTTTATTTTATAAATTGATTCATCAACCACAGGTATACCTAAATTGTGTAAATGCAAAATTATGATTATATGCATGCTTTCGTATAGATTTTGAAGTATTATACTTTCTTTTTATCTTTCCATCCTTGTTTTCTCCATATTTGAACAGCCTGGGCCATGTCCTGTTATAACCTCACTCATATATGTATCTGTAGGCCAAACCAAGCTGGGAGCTGTGTGGGGAGAACCAAAGTAGAATGAATTACAGGAACACAAATGAAGGCTGGGGACCCTTGTTACCCATCATGAATGTTCTGTAGCAGGATCACATTCTCCTGCCCTTCTGGGTACCCACCACCCCTAGGTTTGCCATGACCATAGAATATACTTGAGTCACTGGAATTTGAGTGGAGGTGACATGTCACTTCCAAATAGAAGTATTCTTTCTGTCTCTCTAGGGGAAATGCAGATATAATGGCAGGAGCTGGAGCTTCCGTGTTCGACCAGAGGTAACTAGCACAGGTAGAAGATGTGACAAGAAAGAAGTGGGTCCCCATCT
>SRVM01046837.1:0-11813 GCA_007570785.1 Antilocapra americana | reverse complement strand
TTCTCCATGCTCTGTCCAGTCCCTTCCCCTCAGCAAATATATGTAAAAAGAATCAACTTGTCTACATTTGAGGTTTAGTGATTTTGTAATTTTTCTCAGCACTGAATAACATTAAAGTTTGGAGTCTCTGAATAATCGATGTTATTTTTCTTTTTGAATTTTCTTTCCTTCTTTTTCTTTTTACAAAGATGTGTTCTGTAAGCCCCCCGAGTAACTCATGGAAGTCTAGAAGAATAGGTTTCCAGCACTTCCTCTCTAAAAAAAAATAAATCTTTCTGAAGATTAAAAAAATATATAGAAAGAGACTTAATCTTCATAAAAATATTCTTATTTGTTGTAGGTAATCATTTCCTAAATATAATTTCTCCCTCCTGATTTGAGGTTTCTTTTCTTTCATTTCCTATTTTCTCCTTGTATCATTCTGCTTGTTCTGGTCAAAATACATCCTATTACAAATGAATATTATACTTGTATGTAATAAAATGGATCATTCCTAAAGTGTATAGTTTTATTCTATGCCCAAGTAAGGGATTGTGACTTATAGGCAAACTATTTTTTTTTATCCTTGACTTAGTGTATAAATATTATTAACCTGAAAAATCCAAATGAATTTTTCTGATGCAATGCTCATAGTAAAGTATTTAGAAACAGTAATAATAGTTAGCATTTATCTAGCCTTCAACAAGTACTAGGGAGACTTCTAGGGACTTAATTTTCAGTAAAACAAACAGCTCTAAGAGGCAGGCACTATTGGTATCCTCTGTTTCCATCAGATGAAATTGATGTTCAGAGAGGTTTATTAAGTTGCTAAGGTCACCTGGATTGTAGGTAGTGAAGCAAGGATTCCAACACAGGCAGTGCAGCTCTTAAGCAAACGTTACTCATCACTGTGCCATACTCTCTCTCCAAGGATATTTTGGAATTTAAACAGGAGCACACTAGATGAGAAACGTGTAGTCATTATTTGGTCCCTGTAATTATCAAATCCCTTTATTGCTTGCTAGCTAGCATTATTAAAGTAATAGTCATAAGCATAAAAAGTTTTGATTAATTTTAAAAATATAAAGAAAGAAAAAAGATGTCAGCAGAACAGCTAAAGGTTTAGTTGCACAAAGAATATCACAGATAGACTGGAAAGGATTCTAAAATCATTTAATTCAATTCCTTTATTTTCCAATGAGCAAACTGAGACAGACTTGCCATTACACTTAGAAAAGGACTCAAACCCACGCCTTCTCATACTAAGCTCAGATTTTCCCCTTCAGTATGCTGCTTACTGAAGTCCTATTTTTGAGCACTCTCAGTACTTAAGTACTAAAAATCAATATGTAGCTCACCCTAAGAGTTTTGAAAAAGGTATTATCTGTTAATCTGTTAGTATAATAGTTGGCAACAGCTGTGGGTTAAATCAATACAAAAATATATTCTGAAATATTGCTATGTACCATATGTGGATTAAGAGCTGTGAGATAGGTCAAGATTAAATGAAAATGAATTAAGAGATTGAGGTTGACATGTACATACTATTGATACCATGTATAAAATAGATGACTAATGAGAACCGACTGTATAGGACAGGGAACTGTACTCAACGCTCTGTGGTGACCTAAATGGCAAGGAAATTCAAAAAAAAAAATATATGTGTGTATATATATATATATATATATATATATATATATATATATATACTGAAGAAAAATTAAAGAGCCTCTTGATGAAAGTGAAAGAGAAGTGAAAAATTTGACTTAAAATTCAGAATTCAGAAAACTAAGATCACGGTATCTGGTCCCATCACTTCATGGCAAATAGATGGGGAAACAATGGAAACAGTGACAGACTTTCTTTTTTGGGGGTGGGGAGGTGGGCTCCAAAATCATTGCAGATGGTGACTGAAGCCATGACATTAATAGGTGCTTACTCCTTGGAAGGAAAATTATGACTAACCTAGAAAGTATATTAAAAAGCAGAGACAATACTTTGCCAACAAAAGTACATCTAGTCAAGGCTATGGTTTTTCCAGTAGTCATGTATGGATGTGAGAGTTGAACTACAAAGAAAGCTGAGCACCGAAGAATTGATGCTTTTGAACCGTGGTGTTGGAGAAGACTCTTGAGAGTTCCTTGGACTGCAAGGAGATCCAACCAGTCCATCCTAAAGGAGATCAGTCCTGGGTTTTTATTGGAAAGACTAATGTTGAAGCTGAAACTCTAATACATTGATCACCTGATGCAAAGAGCTGACTCATTTGAAAAGAGTCTGATGCTGGGGAAGATTGAGGGCAGACGGAGAAGGGGATAACAGAGAATGAGATGGTAGGATGGCATCACTGACTCGATGGACATGTATTTGGGTGAACTCTAGGAGTTGGTAATGGACAGGGAGGCCTAGCGTGCTGCAATTCATGGGGTCGCAAAGAGTTGGACACGACTGACTGAACTGAACTGAACTGGATAATGAGTCATGTTGAAAATCTTTTCATGTGCTTATTAGCCATCTATATGTCTATATTTGGATAAATGTTAGTTTAGATTTTTTTCCCTACTTTTTGATTGGGCTGTTTGTTTTTCTGGCATTGAGTTGTATGAGCTTCTTATATATTTTGGTAATTAATCCTTTGTCAGTTGTTTCATTTACTATTATTCTCTCCCATTTTGAGGGTTGTCTTTCACCTTGCTTATAGTTTCCTTTGCTATGCAAAAGCTTTTAAGTTTAAAGAGGTCCCACTTGTTTACTTTGGTTTTTATTTCTATTACTCTAGGAGGTGAATCATAGAGGATCTTGCTTTGATTTATGCTATCGAGTGTTTTGCTCTGCTTTCCGCTAAGAGTTTTATAGTTTTTGGTCTTACATTTAGGTGTTTAATCCTTTTTGAGTTGATCTGTGTGTATGGTGTGAGGAAGTGTTCTAACTTCTTCCTTTTACATGTCGCTGTCCAGTTTTCCCAGCATCATTTACTGAAGAGACTATCTTTGCCCTATTGTATATTCTTGCCTTCTTTGTCAAAAATAACGTACTCATAGGTGCATGGTTTATTTCTGGGCTTTCTCTCTTGTTCCATTGGTCTGTAGATTTGTTTCTCTGCCAGGACCATACTGTCTTCATAACTGTAGCTTTGTAATATAATCTGAAGTCAGGAAGATTGATTGCTCCATCTCCATTCTTACTTCTCAAGACTGCTTTGGTTGTTCAGGGTGTTTTGTGTTTCCATATGAATTGTGAAATCTTTTGTTCTAGTTCTGCAAAATTGTCATTGCTAATTTGATAGGGATAGCATTGAATCTGTAGGTTGTACTTGGTAGTATAGTCATTTTCACAGTATTGATTCTTCCTGCCCAGGAACATGGAATATCTCTCCATCCATTTAAGTTATCTTTGATTTATTTCATCAGTGTCTTATAATTTTCTGTTTAGAGTTGTTTTTTCTCTTTGGGTAAGTTTATCACTAGATACTTAATCCTTTTTGTTGCAATGGTGAATGGTATTGATTCCTTAATTTCTCTTTCTGATTTTTTATTGTAAGTATATAGAAATGCAAGTGATTTCTGTGTATTGATTTTCTATCCTGTGATTTTGCTAAATTCACCGATTAACTCTAGTAATTTTTAGATACTATCTTTAGGCTTATCTATGTACAGTATTGAGAGGGTAACATGCAGAAAGGCCAGGAGTCTCCAAACAGAGGAAATAGGCTGCAAGTGTCAGGTATTTTTTTCTCTGTCTCTTAAGCTGCAGGAGAAAATAAACAAGTGTTAGAATTTTTCCCCCTTCTCTATACAAATTTAAAAAGAGGTTTCTCTTAAAATTCTGTGTTGCCATGACCACACCTGGCTCCACCTAAACTTAACTTTTCTCAAACTTTGGACTAACCAATGCTTTTTTTTTATGGAGATGTTTGTCAAGCTATGTTAATTAACAATGTATTTACCCTAGACTCTGTCTTCAAATCAGTTCAGCCTAAGACGCAGGTATGGATGTGAGAGTTGGACCATAAAGAAAGATGTGCACTGAAAAACTGATGCTTTTGAACTGTGGTGTTGGAGGAGACTCTTGAGAGTCCTTTGGACTGCAAGGAGATCCAACCAGTCCATCCTAAAGGAAATCAGTCCTGAATATTCATTGGAAGGGCTGATGCTGAAGCTGAAACTCCAATACTTTGGCCACTTGATGTGAAGAACTGACTCATTTGAAAAGACCCTGATGCTGGGAAAGTTTCAAGGTGGGAAGAGAAAGGGACCACAGAGGAATAGATTGTTGGATGGCATCACTAACTTGATGGGCATTAGTTTGAGCAAGCTACTACGGGAGTTGGTGATGGACAGGGAAGCATAGCATGCTGCATTCCATAGGGTTGTAAAGAGTTGGACACGACTGAGTAACGGAACTGAACTGATTTGTGTACGTGCAAATGTTTCACTTTGTTGTATGGCAGAAACTAATACAATATCTCAAAACAACTATACTTCAGTTAAAAAAAAGATTAAATGAAGAAAATTACAGTTCCTTAAAAATCTGATAGTCAAAAAGTCAGACCAAGTAATTGCTGTAGGAAACAATATGTTATATAATTCTCTACATTTGGTACAGTTCTTTGATAGAGCTAATGAGATTCATGAAAATCAAACAGCATTTGAGATGTGAAGGATTGAATATCTAACAGTGGATTATCATAATATTAAGGGAGTCATTACAAAACAGTTATTTTGGTGTTACATAAGTCATATTGTAATGGTATTCACTAAAAACAATACCAATTCAAGGGACTGAGTTTTGGTTTGTTGTCAGTATGTCAGTTTTGTTGTTGCTCAGTTGCTAAGTCGTGTTCATGTCTGTTTGACTCTTTCCAACCCCATGGGTTGGTGCACACCAGGCTTCCTTGTCCTTCACTATAGTTGATTGTCATTACCAGAGAGGGAATTTCTGGGGAGCAGAGATCTTTCATTAGTTTGTCATTGATGGCTTTTGTGCCAAGAACTGATGTAATTTCAATAAAATTGTATTAAATGTATGATTGCTTGTTAGGTTTTTGATTACTCCTCTCTGTAGAAGATGCTCTAAGATATAGAGATATAATCTCTTATAACCCCAACATAATCATCTGAAGAATAACAGAATTCCCAAATGAAGCCTTCATGAGATCATTGAAAGAACTGAGCAGGTATTTACTGTATGTTTTTCATGTGCAAACCAGCATAGAAGATATAATAATGAAGATGTGTTCCAAAATATAACAAGATATGTTTACAGTTCTGTTCACAATCTCAGTTCAGGTCTGGTTCTCCTGAGTTCTTACTTCTGAAACATTCACAAAGTCATGGCAGACTCTTTGTGAACCCATAGACTGTAGCCCACCAGGTGTCTCTGTCCATAGAATTTTCCAGGCAAGAATACTAGAGTGGGCTTCCATTTCCTTCTACAGGGATCTTCTCAACCCAGGGATTGTGCCTGCATCTCCTGTGTCTAGTGTATTGCTAAGTGGATTCTTTAATACTGAGCCACTTACAGAAGACTAAATGGAAGGTAGTAGCAATGTAACAAGATTTATTCTTCTGGGTATTACTCACCACCCTGAGGGGGAAAAATGCATGATTTGTCTTGTTTTTGTTCATCTACCTTGTGACAATGGTGGGCAACGTGCTCATTATGGTGACTGTTTTTGCCAGCTCCTCTGTGGACTCCCCCATGTACTTCTTCCTTGCTGATCTTTAATTTCACTCATGGATACAGTTTATTTCATTGCTATTTCACCTAAATTGATTATAGACTTACTCAGTGGTAAAAAGACAATTTCCTTCCCAGTTTGCAGGGAACAGCTCTTTCTAGAACACTTATTTGGAGGTTCTGAGGTTTTCCTTCTGGTGATGATGGCCTATGGTCACTATATGGCCATCTGTAAGCCACTGCACTACTTGACCATCATGAAGCGACAGATTTGCATTCTGCTGCTGCTGGAGGTGGTCTGGGTGGGAGGTCTTGTGTCCTTGATGGTTCAACTCTGGTTTGTATACAGACTCCCCTTCTGTGGCCCCAGTGTCATTGACCGCTTAATCTGTGATATGTACCCATTGTTGGACCTTGCCTGTACGGACACTTACATTGTAGGTCTCAGGGTGGTTGCTAACAGTAGAGCAATCTGTACATTTATCTTTATCTTACTGCTAGTGTTCTATGATGCTGCTGCTGCTGCTAAGGCACTTTACTTGTGTTCAACTCTGTAGGACCCCATAGACAGCAGCCCACAGGCTCCCCCATCCCTGGGATTCTCCAGGCAAGAACACTGGAATGTGTTGCCATTTTCTTCTCCAATGCATGAAAGTGAAAAGTTAAAGTGAAGTCACTCAGTTGTGTCCGACTCCTCGCGACCCCATGGACTGCAGCCTACCAGGGTCCTCTAACCATGGGATTTTCCAGGCAAGAATACTGGAGTGAGGTGCCATTGCCTTCTCCAAATGTCCATGAGGTCATCCTAAGTTCCCTTAGAGCTCACAGTCAGGAAGAAAGGTGCAAAACCCTATCTACCTGCAGTTCCCACATCACAGTGGCGGTCCTCTTTTTCATTCCCTGTATTTTCATGGATGTGAGATTTGTTTCCAACTTTCTCATTGATAAATCCATAACTGTGGTGTATACCATCATCACTCCCAGGTTGAACCCTTTAATATACACCTTGAGAAATTCAGAGGTGAAAAGTGGTATGGCAAAACTCTAGTATAAAAGGTTAACTGTAGGTAAAAATAAGAATGTGTCACTCACACTGAATGTATTTGTTACTAATCCTAAAGCAATAAATGGGCAGTCAATTCTAACAATGGACGATATAATCAATTCAACGAACTCTACAAGGAGGTTTATTTTCATTTATACCAAGACACCCAAAGAGCAGAATCAATCTACTAGAGAATCAGTCTAAAAGAGAAATTATTCAAGATGAATAAAAGACACAGATGTTGTGCCACCACCAGAAAAAAATAAAGTTCACCTTGTAACTTAATATTTTTCATTTTTTATTAAAATCAGATTTTAGAAAAAAGAATTCTTTCTTTTCAGAAGTGAAAAACAAGCTCATCTTGAAAATATATTTTTTATCCAAATTAATGGGAGAAAGTCATTTTGGCTAATAGTTAGAACACAGTTCTGAGGCCAAAAAAAAAAGTGTTTTTAAAATTTTAAAGTGTTAAAGTTATTCTTTCAGCACAGTGATTTTCTGTGGATTCATTATGCATTTGTATTTAAGACAATTTCTATTCCTCAAGTCAATGTCTATGGGTTTCCTGTTTAGGATATTTAAACAGAAGAAGATGCTGCATTTGGCTAAAGATATTTGTGTTTCTCCTTATTATTATATTACTTGATAAAGGAAAACCCAAGGTAACAACTGTGAAAAAAGGAAATTTTGCTTCGTGTATAGCTTCACTGGAGATGCTTGTGGTATTCTTCTTTAAAAATGTGTGTATTAAATATTATAACCCCCACCTGTATGTCAGTGTCCTGACGGGAACAGATATTAGCCTTCAAAGAAACAACTGAAAGTTATTCACAAAATTTTCAAGATTAATAGACTTTTGAAAATGATGATGTACCTACTGCTAGCAACAGTGAGAAGTCACTAGTATCCAAGCTATCAAGGGGCCAAAAGAGGAAATTTAATTTTTTCTTTTTTTTTAGAGCATGGTAATAGCAATAACTAAAGAATAAGGGTCACTGACAGGAGCCTTGGCTTGATTAGAGAGGTATGATCATTCCAAATCATGGTTCTTAAGGGAAAGTGCTAGGGGAATTAATACATTGGTGATTTTAATTTTCACTCTCAGACCTCCTATTTGCTCCCATGAGTGAGACCTAACAGATAGTTAAATGGCAAGTCTGCTTGATTTATACACTTTATAGGCATCAAATTCCTAGGACCCAGAATAATTTTCAAAGATTAGAATTGCATCTGTAAGAGAAAATGTAGAATGTATCCTTAATGGTCAATCCTGTTTGCTCTTATCATTCATATTTTGACTATTGGACAAGCAGTAAAACCCTGCCCCAAACATGGGGAATGTACAAGTTCCTTCAACTTCCTTGCTATCAAATAATTTCAACTCAGACATACTCATACCTCATATCTACATTGAAATATGAGCCACCAATGTTCTTCATATGCAGTAGCAGGAGAAAAAAAAAGAAAAATGGAAAAGGCTAAAGAAACAAATGGAATAGAACATGTTTCTGAGTGATAGTGAAACTTATGTTTCACTGAAATTTACGTTCAGTGAATTTTAGGATTATGAGCTCATTGCTTTGCTGTGATGCAAGGTGAGATTACATTTCTGTTTTATATACCACAGAGTGCATGTGTCAATCCCAATCTTCCAGTTTACCCTTTCCCAACTATACCGCTCCCTATAACCATAAGTTTATTGTCTACATCTGTAACTCAAATTTTGTTCATTTGTAGTCTTTTTTAGATTCTACATATAAGTGAGGTATGATATTTTTCTTTCTCTATTTGACTTACTTCATTCAGTATGACAAACACTAGATCCATACTTGTTGCACCAAATGCCATTTTGTTCATTTTATGGCTTAGTAATATTTCATTATGTACATATAGCACATCTTCTTTACGAATTCCTTTATTGATGGACAGTTAGGTTGCTTCCATGTTCTGGCTATTGGGAATATTGCTGCAATGAACATTGCTGCATGTATTGTTTCAAATTATTATTTTCTTCAGATATATGCTCAGGAGTGGAATTGCAGGATCATATGGTAGCTCAAGTTTTGGTTTTATAAGGAATCTCCAAATTGTTCTTCATAGTGGCTGTGACCAATTTACATTCCCATCAAGAATGTAGGAGGGTTCGCTTTTCTATACACCTTCTCCAGCACTTTAGGTCTGTGATTTTTTTTTTTTTTGATGACAGCCATTTTGACTGATGTGAGGTGATATCTCATTGTAGTTTTGATTAGCATTTCTCTAATAATTAACAAGACTGAACATGTGTACTTATGCCTCTTGGCCATCTAATGTACAATAGCCAAGACATGGAAGCAATCTAAATGTACATTGACAGAGGAATGGATAAAGATGATATGGTACATATATACAAAGGAATATTACTCAGTCATTAAAAAGAATGGAATAATGCCATTTGTAGCAACATGGATGGACTATGAGATTGTCATACTGAGTGAAGTAAGTCAGACAGAGAAGGAGAAATATCATACAACATTCCTTATAAGTGGAATATACAAAAAAAAAAAAAAATGATACAATGAACTTGCAAAACAGAAGAAGACTCCCAGACTTACAGAACAAACTTATGGATGTCAGGGAAACGATAGGGGGAAGGGATAGTTAGGGGGTTTGGGATGGACATCGACACACTGCTATATTTAAATGGATAACCAACACAGACCTACTGTATAGCACATGGAACTCTGTTCAATGCTACATTGCAGCCTGGATGGGAGGGGAGTTTGGGGAAGAATGGATACTTGTATATGTAAAATTGAATCCTTTCACTGTTCACCTGAAACTATTACAACATTGTTAACTGGATATAGCCAAATAAAAAAATAAAATGCATAAAAAATTAGTGTGATCAACTCTTTCAAATTATGCTATATCTTAGGATTGCTACTTCCCTCTTTTCTTCTCAATACTCTCTGCAAGTTCTCTCCCTCTCCTCTCAACTTTGGCCCATAAACTCCAGATTACTCTGCTGAAATTTGATGCTTATTTATTTAGAATCTATTTGAAATTTGTTTTTTCTCAGTGTCTCAGTTACAATAAAGTGTTAGTCATATGTGATTTTATATGCCTAGTCAATTGTACTGTTTGTTTTAATAGACCATGTGTAGAGAATAGCAAAGAGAGATGAGAAAGCCTTCCTAAGTGCTCAATGCAAAGAAATAAAGGAAAACAACAGAATGAGAAAAGACTAGAGATCTCTTCAACTAAATTAGAGATACCAAGGGAACATTTCAGAAAATGATGGGCTTGATAAAGGACAGAAATGATATGAATCTAAGAGAAGCAGAAGATATTAAGAAGAGGTGGCAAGAATACACAGAACAGTACAAAAAAGATCTTCACCACACAGATAATCATGATGGTGTGATCACTCACCTAGAGCCAGACATCCTGGAATGTGAAGTCAAGTGGGTCTTAGGAAGTATCACTATGAACAAAGCTAGTGGAGGTGATGGAATTCCAGTGGAGCTATTTCAAATCCTGAAAGATGATGCTGTGAAAGTGCTGCAGTCAATATGCCAGCAAATTTGGAAAACTCAACAGTGGCCACAGGACTGGAAAAGGTCAGTTTTCATTCCAATCCCAAAGAAATGCAAAGCCAAAGAATGCTCAAACCACAGCACAATTGCACTCATCTCACATGCTTGTAAAATAATGCTCAAAATTCTTCAAGCCAGACTTCAGCAATATGTGAACTGTGAACTTCCAGATGTTCAAGCTGGTTTTAGAAAAGGCAGAGGAACCAGAGATCAAAATGCCAACGTTTGCTGGATCATCGAAAAAGCAAGACAGTTCCAGAAGAACATCTATTTCTGCTTTATTGAGTATGCCAAAACCTTTGACTGTGTGGATCACAATAAACTGTGGAAAATTCTGAAGGAGATAAGAAGACAAGACCATCTGACCTGTCTCTTGAGAAACCTGTATACAGGTCAGGAAGCAACAGTTAGAACTGGACGTGGAACAACAGACTATTTCCAAACAGGAAAAGGAGTATGTCAAGGCTGTATATTGTCATCCTGCTTATTTAACTTATATGCAGAGTACATCATAAGAAATGCTGGGCTAGAGGAAGCAAAAGCTGGAATCAAGATTGCCGGGAGAAATATCAATAACCTCAGATATGCAGTTGACACCACCCTTATGGCAGAAAGTGAAGAGGAACTAAACACCCTCTTGATGAAAATGAAAGAGGAGAGTGAAAAAGTTGGCTTAAAGCTCAACATTCAGAAAACTAAGATCATGACATCTGGTCCCATCACTTCATGGGAAATAGATGGGGGAAACGGTGGAAACAGTGGCACACTTCCTTTTTGGGGGCTCCAAAATCACTGCAGATGGTGACTGCAGCTATGAAATTGAAAGACGCTTACTCCTTGGAAGAAAAATTATGACCAACCTAGATAGCATATTTAAAAGCAGAGACATTACTTTGCCAACAAAGGTCCATCTAGTCAAGGCTATGGTTTTTCCAGTAGTCCTGTATGGATGTAAGAGTTGGACGGTGAAGAAAGCTGAGTACCAAAGAATTGATGCTTTTGAACTGTGGTGTTGGAGAAGACTCTTTAGAGTCCCTTGGACTGCAAGGAGATCCAATAATTCCATCCTAAAGGAGATCTTTCCTGAGTGTTCATTGGAAGGACTGATGTGAAGCTGAAACTCCAATACTTTGGCCACCTGATGCAAAGAATTGACTCATTGGAAAAGACTCTAATACTGGGAAGGATTGGGGTTAGGAAGTGAAGGGGATGACAAAGGATGAGATGGCTGGATGGCATCACTGACTCGATGGGCATGAGTTTGGATAAACTCCGGGAGTTCGTGATGGACAGGGAGGTCTGGCATGCTGCGATTCATGGGGTTGCAAACAGTCAGGCCCTATTGAGCGACTGAACTGAACTGAATTGAACTGAACGAGATTCAGATTGAAGGACTGTATTAAAGGCTCGTGGGTTTGGTTTCTATACTTGATTATAGTAATTTATAATGTCTTTCAAATTGCAAGTCCTAATTATCTATTTCTGCATTTCTTTTTAAGAAAGATTATTTTCTTCTGGACAAAGTTTGATTG
>SRVM01046827.1:0-10936 GCA_007570785.1 Antilocapra americana | reverse complement strand
GAATCCAGATTGGAAAAGAAGAAGTAAAACTCTCTCTGTTTGCAGATGACATGATCCTCTATATTGAAAACCCTAAAGACTCTACAAGAAAATTACTAGAACTAATCAGTGAATATAGCAAAGTTTCAGGATACAAAATCAACACACAGAAATCCCTGGCATTCCTATACACTAACAGTGAAAAATATTCTTACTACTTTTCTCCCTGTATTATTCTTTTTTCTTCCCTATTTTGTTCTATTATTTTAAAAATTATCCCTTTGATTTTTACTTTTTCTTTTTATGCTTCTATTTTCAAATAAATTAACTTTTTCCTGTTTCTACACTTTTATACTTTATATTGCATTTTCCATGTTTTGCTTTGTTTTTATCTTATTTTGACTGTAGTTTATATTTCTCTCCCTTCTTTGATATTTATTATTTTTTCCTTTTGTTTTCATCTCTTTTGTTTTTACATTTTTCCCCCTTTTGACCATGTTGATGTGTTTCTTTTCTTTGCTCTTTTTTTAATTTGCTTTCTGCATTTGATTTAACCTTGGCTTTGTTTTTGCTAGTTTAGTTTGTAATGTTTGTTTTCATTTATTGATTTGTTTGTTGGTTTGATCACTTTCTTCTTTTTTGGTGCATCTTTTTTCTCTTTTTGTGAATGTGAATATGTGAGTTTCTTTGTGTGTTTTTATCTGTTTAGTTTTGCTTTTACCATTTGTCTTGGGTTTTTCTCTGTCCTTTTTTTTTTTAAAGTTTGTTTGACCAATTTTTCTTATTATTTCTCTTCTGTGTTGTGTAGTTTACAGATGCCTGGTGCTCCAACCAGGGATCAGGTCTCTGAACTTCTGTGGTGGGAGACCTGCATCCAGGATGTTGGCACCAGAGAATGAGCGGAATGTTAATTGGAATATTAATATTAATTGGACTATGGAATATTAATTGGCAAGAGCTCTCCCAAAGGCCTCCATCTCAGCACTAAGCCCTGGTTCCACCCAACTGGCCAGAAAGTTCCCAATAGCCAGCTGGACACTTTGCATCAAATAACACAGGAACACAACTCTACCCATTAGCACACAGGCTGCCTAAAGACATACTAAGCTCAAAAACACTCCCAAATATACCACTGGATGTGGCAATGCCCATCAGAGGAACAAGATCCAGTTCCACCCACAAGAACACAGGCCCCAGTCCCCACACCAGAAAGCCTTCAAAAGGCACTGGGCCAATCTAACTTACTGGGAGCAGACTCCTGCCTGCAGAAAAGAGAACCCAAACACAGTACACTAAACAAAACAACAAAACAGAGAAGAATGCAACAGATGAAGGAACAAGATAAACACTCACAAGACCAAACAAATGAAGAGAAAATAGGCAGTCTACCTGAAAAACAATTCAAAATAATGAAAATAAAGATGATCCAAAATCTCAGAAATACAGTGGAGGTACAGATAATTCAAATGGAGGCACATATTGAGAAGATACAAGAAATGTTTAACAAACATCTAGAAGACCTAAGGAATAGAAAATCAGTGATAAACAAAACAACATGTGAAATAAAGGAAACATGAGAGGGAACCAATAGCAGAATGACTGAGGGAGAAGAAAGGATAAGTGAGTTGGAAGGTAGAATGGTAAACAAAACCAAAGCAGAACACAATAAAAAAAAATCATGAAAAGAAATGAGGGCGGTCTCAACAGACCTCTGGGACAAAATTAAGCCCTCCAACATTCAAACTATAAGGGTACTAGAAAAAGAGAGGAAAAAGAAAGGGTATGAGAAAATATTTGAGGAGATTATAGTTGAAAACGTCCCTAACATGGCAAAGGAAATAACCACCCAAGTCCAAGAAGCCCAGATTAAACTCAGAAAGAAACAAAACATGCCAAGACACATATTAACCAAGCTAACCAAAATTAAACTCAAAGAAAAATGATTAAAAGAAGCAAGGGAAAAGCAACAAGTAATATATAAGAGAATCCCCATAAGTTTAACAGCTTATGATCTTTCATCAGAAACTCTAGACTAGAAGGAAGTGGCAGGATATAATTAAAGTAATGAAAGGATAAAACCTACAACCAAGATTACTCTACTGAGCAAGGATCTCATTCAGATTTGACAGAGAAATATAAAGCTTTACAGATAAGGAAATTTAAGAGAATCCAACACCACCAAAGCAGCTTTACAACAAATGCTAAAGGAACTTCTCTAGGTGGGAAGCACAAAAGAAAAGAAAAAAGACCTGCAAAACAAACCCGAAACAACTAAGAAAATGGTAATAGGATATGTATGATCCTTAAATATGATGACCTTAAGTGTAAATAGATTAAATGCTTCAACCAGAAGACAGAGACTGGCTAAAATGGCACAAAAACAATACCCATATATATGCTGTCTAAAAGAGACCCATTTCAGACCTAGGGACATGTACAGACTGAAAATGTGGGGCTGTAAAAAGATATTTCATGCAAATGGAAATCAAAAGAAAGCTAGAGTAGCAATACTCATATCAGATAAAATAGACGTTCAAACACAGACTGTTACAAGAGACAAGGAAGGAAACTACATAATGATAAAGGGATCAATCCAAAGAAGAATATATAATGATTATAAATATGTATATACCAACATGCATGCATGCTCAGCCACTCAGTCAAGTCTGACTCTGCAACTCTGTAACTTCAGTCCACCTGGTTCTTTTGTCCATGGTATTATCCTGGTAAGAATACTGGAGTGAGTTGGCATTTTCTCCTCCAGGAGATCTTCTAGATCCAGTGATTGAACCCATAGCTCCTGCATTGGCAGGCAGATTTTTTTTTTTTTTTTCCCCCACTGAGCCACTTGGGAAGCCCATGCACCCAGCATAAGAGCACCTGAATACATAAGGCAAATGCTAACAGCTATAAAGGGGATGTCAATAGTAACACAATAATAGTGGCAGACTTTAACACTCCACTCAGAAAAATAGACATATCATCCATACAAAAAACTAAAAGGAAATGAAAGCCTTCAATGACATATTATACCATATGGACCTAATTGAAAGCTACAGGACATTGCATCTAAAAGCAGCAAAATACAATTTTTTTTCTCACAGTACATGGAACATTTTCCAGAATACATCACATCTTGGATTACAAATCAAGCTTTGGTAAATGTAAAAGCACTGAAATCATATCAAGCATTTTTATGACCTCAACACTATGAGTTTAGATATCAACTACAGGGATAAACTGGAAAAAAAAAAGCAAAAACATAGAGGCTAAACAATATGCTTCAGAATAACTAAGAGGTCATTGAAGAAATCAGAGGAAATTAAAAAAAAAAAAAAACAACCAGAAACACATGACAATGGAAACCCAAAACCTATGGAGGCACCAAAAGCAGTGCTTAGCGAGAAGCTTACAGTAATACAAACTTGCCCCAGGAAATGAGAGGAGTATCAAACAAATAAGCTAACCATATCCCTAAAGCAACTAGAAAAAGAGGACCAAAATACCCCAAAGTTAGTAGAAGGAAAGAAATCATAAATTTCAGAGCAGAAATAAATGATAAAGAAGTGAAAAAACAACAGCAAAGATCAAGAAACACTGAAAGTTTTCTTTGAGAAGTATTTCTTTGAGAAGATAAGAAAACTGACAAACTAATAGCCAGCATTATCAAAAAAAGGGAGGAAAGACTCACATCAATAAAATCAGGGGGAAAAAAGGAGAATTTACAACAGATAGCACAGAAACGCAAATGATCATAAGGGACTACTCTAACCTGGAAGAAATGACCAAATTCTTCAAAAAGTACAACCTTCCAAAACTGAAGCAAGACGGAACAGGAAATATGAATAGAGCAATCACAAACATAGAAATCAAAACTGTGATAAAAAACATCTTCCAACAAGTAAACGCCCAGGGTCAGATGGCTTTCCAGGTGAATTCTATTAAATATTTAGAGAACTAACATCTATCCTTTTCAAACTCTTTCAAAAATTTGCAGAGGGAGAAAATCCCAACCTTATTCTATGAGACCACCATCACCATGACACCAAAACTAAACAAAGATACCAAAACTAAAAAAAACGAAAATTACAGGCCAACATCACTGATGAACATAGGTGCAAAAATCCTCAACAAAGTTCTAGCAAACAGAATCTAACACAACATTTAAAGGATCATATATCATGATCAAGAGAAGTTTATCTCAGGGATGCAATGGTTCTTCAATATACATAAATCAATCAATGTGATACACCATCTTGACAAATGGAAGGAGAAAAACCACATTGATCACTTCCAGTTTAGGATGGTGGAGTAGCAGGACATGCACTCAATCTCCTCCTCGGAGAGCACAAATATTACAGCTAGCTGTTGAACAACCATTGACAGGATGATGCTGGAACCTACCAAAAGAGATGCCCCACATTCAAAAACAAAGAAGAAGCCACAGTTAGATGGTAGGAGGGGCACAATCACAATAAAATCAAATCCCATACCCGCTTGGGTGGGTGACCCGCAAACTGGAGGACAATGATACCGAAGAAGTTCTCCCACTATTGTGAAGATATGGGAAGGAAGCCTCCCATATCAGACTTCCCAGCCTGGGGATGTGGCAAAGGGACTGGGAATCCCCAAGGAATCTGACCTAGAAGTTCAGCAGGATTTGATTACAAGACTTCCACAAGACTGGGGGAAACAGAAACTCCAGTCTTGGAGAGCACAAACAAAACCTTATGTGCACTAAGACTCAGAGGAAAGGAACAGTGACCCCATAGGAAACTGAACGAAAACTACCTGCTAGTTTCGGAGGACCTCCCGTGGAGGTGCGGGTCAGCAGAGGCTCACCACAGGGATTGGAGCACTGGCAGCAGCAGTCTGGGAAGGTGTTAACTCTCTTGGAGGTTGCCATTAACCAAAATCCTGGATCGCCTCAGGCCAAAACACTACCAGGGAAGGAGTGCAACTCCACCCATGAGGAGATAATTGGATTAAATTACTGGAATTAATTACTGAGCAATGCCCTGCCCACCAGAGTAAGACCCAGTTTTTCCCACCACCAGTCCCTCCTATCAGGGAGCTTAAACAAGCCCTCCAACAGAGGGCAGACAGAAGAAAGAACAGCCCCATAGTGGCTAAAACAAAACCACATTACAGAAAGTTAATCAGCATGAAAAAGCAGGAAGTTATGTCAGATGAAGGGACAAGATAAAATACCAGGAAACAACTAAATTAATCAGAGATAGCCAACCTTCCAGGAAAAAAAATTCAGAATAATGATAGTGAAGATGATTCAGTATCTCAGAAAAAGAATGGAGGCAAAGATTGAGAAGATGCAAGAAATGTTTACCAAAGACTCAGAAGAACTGAAGATCAAACAGGCACAGATGAACAATATACTGGAAGGAATCAATAGCAGACTAACTGAGGCAGAAGAACAAATAACTGACCTGGAGGACAGAATGGTGGAAATCACTGCTGTAGAACAGAGTATAGATAAAAGAATGAAAAAACTGAAGACAACCTAAGAGGCCTCTGGGACAACATTAAATGCACTAACATTTGCATTATAGGGGTCCCAGAAGACGAGAGAGAGAAAGAACCCGAGGAAGTATTTGAGGAGTAATAGCTGAAAACTTCTCTAACATGGGAAAGGAAATAGTCAAACAAGTTCAGGAAGCACATCGAGTCACAGGCAGGATAAACCGAAGAAGGAACACATTGAGACATGTAGTAAACTACACATTTTTTTCACTAAGAACTTTCATAAACAATATGTTCAACATTTTGTTTCACTACCTTCTGCCATTTTCTAAGCAACTTCATAATTCCATCTTCCCAAAACTTTTTATCTTCTTGAGGAAAGAACTGTTCCATGTACCTTTTATAGTTGCCCAAGGAATGGAAATTTTCTTCATTAAAAGAATTTTGTAAATGCCAAAAGAAATGGACATCTGGAGGTGTAATATTTGGTGAATACAGCAGATGAATCAGAACTTCCCAACCAAGATGTAACTGTTTTTACCTGGTCATCCAAAAACATGCATTTTGTGTTTTCTTGATGGAGGATTATGTATTTTCTGTTGACTAACTCCTGATGATTTTCATTCCAGTGCCCGATTTTATTAAGTTTAATTGGGAGCAGTACTTGTTGGAATTATTCTTTTGGTTTTCTGGAAGTAGCTCATAATAGGAGGAGGTTCCTTTCCAATCCTATCATATACGCATCACATTCTTTGCATGATGACTGGCCTTTCATGTGGTTGGAGGTATTTCACTTGGCCCATGATCTCTTTTGTTCCACATTAGTGTACAATTTCTACATTTTACCACCTATTGCAGTTTAAAAAATTATTTAATTTCATTGAACAATAATTGCTTTACAGAATTTTGTTGTTTTCTGCCAAATAGTCAGTTATAGGTATACATATATCCCCTCTCTCTTGCACCTCCTTCCCATTTCCCTCCCCAACCTACCCCTCTAGATTGTTACAGAGCCCCTGGTTGAGTTCCCTGAATAATACAGCAAATTCCCAATGGCTATGGTAACATAAGTTTCCGTGTTACTCCCTCCAGTCATCTCACACTTTCCTACCTCCCCTGGCCCCCAAGTCCGTAAGTCTGTTCTCTATGTCCATTTCTCCATTGCTGCCCTGAAAATAAATTAATCAGTATCATCTTTCTAGATTCCATATATATGTATTAGTATACAATGTTTATCTTTCTCTTTCAGACTTACTTCACTTTGCATAATAGGCTCTATTTTCATCCACCTCATTAGAACTGACTCAAATGTGTTCTTTTTATGGCTGAGTAATATTCCATTGAATATATGTGCCACCGCTTCTTTTACCATTCATCTGTCACTGGACATATAGGTTGCTTCCATGTTCTAGCTATTGTAAATAGTGCTGCAATGAATATTGGGGTACATGAGTATTTTTCAGTTTTGGTTTCCTAAGTATATATGCCTAGGGATGGGATTCCTGGGTCATGTGGTGGTTTTATTCCTAGTTTTTAAAAGAATCTCCATACCATCTTCCCTCATGACTGTATCAATTTACACTCCCACCAGCAATGCAAGAGCATTCCCATTTCTCCACACCCTCTCCAACATATATTGTTTGTAGACTTTTTGATGGTGGCCATTCTCACCAGTGTGAGGTGATATCTCATTGTGGTTTTGATTTGCATTTCGCTAATAATGAGCAATGTTGAGCATCTTTTCATGTGTTTGTTAGCCATCTGTATGTCTTCTTTGGAGAAATGTCTGTTGAGGTCTTTTACCCACTTTTTGATTAGGTTGATTGTTTTTCTGGTATTGAGTTGTATGAGCTGCTTGTATGTTTTAAAAATTAATCCTTTTTCTGTTGTTTCCTTTGCTATTATTTTCTCCCATTCTAAAGGTTGTCTTTTCACCTTGTTTGTAGTTTCCTTTGCTGTGCAAAAGCTTTTAATTAAGTCCCACTTGTTTAGTTCTGTTTTTAATTCCATTATTCTAGGAGGTAGGTCATAGAGGATCTTGCTATGATTTATGTCATCGAGTGTTCTGCCTATGTTTTCCTCTAAAAGTTTTATAGTTTTTAGTCTTATACTTATGTCTTTAATCCATTTTGATTTCTCTTTGTGTATGGTGTTAGGAAGTGTCCTAACTTCATTTTTTTACATGTAGCTGTCCAGTTTTCCCAGCACCATTTATTGAAGAGGCTGTCTTTGCCCCATTGTATATTCTTGCCTCCTTTGTCAAAAATAAGGTACCCATAGGTGCATGGATTTATTTTTGGGCTTTCTATCTTGTTCCATTTGTCTATATTTCTGTTTTTGTGCCAGTATCATACTGCTTTGATGACTGTAGCTTTGTAGTATAATCTGAAGTCAGGCAGGTTGATTCCTCCAGGTCCAATCTTCTTTCTCAAGGTTGCTTTGGCTATTCGAGGTATTATGTATTTCCGTGTGAACTGTGAAATTTTTTGTTCTAGTTCTTTGAAAAATGCCATTGGTAACTTGATAGGGATCACACAGAACCTGTAGGTTGCATTTGATAGTATAGTCATTTTTGCAATATTGATTCTTTCAACCCAGAAACGTGGAATATCTTTCCATCTGTTTATGGCATCTTTGATTTCTTTCATCAGTGTCTTATAATTTTCTGTATACAGTTCTTTGTATCCTTAGGTAGGTTTATTTCTAGATTTTACTCTTTTTGTTGCAATAGTGAATAGGACTGATTCCTTAATTTCTCTTTCTGATTTTTCATTGTTAGTATATAGGAATGCAAGTGATTTCTGTGTATTGACCTTGTATCTCATGACTTTACTAAATTCACTGATTAGCTCTAGCAATTTTCTGGTAGTTTCTTTTGCATTTTCTCTGTATAGTATCATGTCATCTGCAAACAGTGAGAGCTTTACTTCTTTTCTGAACTGGATTCCTTTTATTTCTTTTTCTTCTCTAATTGCTGCAGCTAGGACTTCTAAAACTATGTTGAATAATAGTGGTGAGAGTGAACACACTTGTCTTGTTCCTGGTGTTAAAGGGAATGCTTTCAGTTTTTCACCATTGAGAATAATGTTTGTTGTTGGCTTATCATATATGGCCTTTACCATGTTGAGGTAGATTCCTTCTATGCCCATCTTTTGAAACATTTTATCACAAATGGGTGCTGAATTTTGTCAAAAGCCTTTTCTGCATCTATTGAGATGATCATATGGTTTTTAATGTTTCAATTTGTTTATACAGTGTATCACATTGATTGATTTGCATATATTGAAGAATCCTTGCATCTCTGGGATAAATCCAACTTGATCACGGTTTATGAGCTTTTTAATGTGCTGTTGAATTCTGTTTGCTAGAATTCTGTTGAGGATTTTTGCATCTATGTTCATCAGTGATACTGGCCTGTGGTTTTCTTTTTCTGTGTTTTCTTTGTCTGATTTTGATATCAGGGTGACGTTGCCTCATAGAGGGAGTTTGGAAGTGTTCCTTCTTCTGCAACTTTTTGAAAGAATTTTAGATGGACAGGCATTAGCTCTTCTCTAAATGTTTGATGGAATTCTCCTGTGTAGCCATTTGGCCCCAGTTTTTTTTTTTTTTTTTTTGCGGGGGGGGGGTGGGGTTTTTTTTTTTTATTACAGTTTCAATTTCAGTGCTTGTAATTGAGTTGTTCATACTTTCTATTTCTTCCTGGTTCAGTTTTGGAAGATTGAACTTTTATAAGAATCTATCCATTTCTTCCAGGTTGTCCATTTTATTGCTATATAGTTGCTCATAAAAGTCCCTTATAATCCTTTGTATTTCTGCATCGTCTGTTGTAATCTCTCCTTTTTCATTTCCGATTTGGTTGATTTGATTCTTCTCTCTTTTTCTCTTGACGAGTCTGGCTAAAGGTTTGTCAATTTTGTTTATTTTCTCAAAGAACCAGCTTTTAGTTTTATTAATTTTTACTATTGTTTCCTTCATTTCTTTTTTATTTATTTCTGGTCTGATCTTTATGATTTCTTTCCTTCTGCTAACTTTTGGAATTTTTTTGCTCCTTTTCCCATTTGTTTTAGGTATAAAGTTAGGTTGTCTATTTAATGTTTTTATTGTTTCTTGAGGTGGGATTGTATTGCTATTAATTTCCCTCTTAGAACTGCTTTTGCTTCATCCCATAGGTTTTGGGTTGTCATGTTTCCATTGTCATTTGTTTCTAGGGTTTTATTAATTTCCCTTTTGATTTCCTCAGTGACCTGTTCATTATTTAGAAGTATGTTGTTTAATCTCCATGTGTTTGTGTTTTGAGTTGTCATGTTTCCATTGTTATTTGTTTCTAGGGTTTTTTTCAATTTCCCTTTTGACTTCCTCAGTGACCTGTTCATTATTTAAAAGTGTATTGTTTAATCTCCATGTGTTTGTGTGGTTTTTTTTTAGAACAGTAAACGCCTTTATTAGATGAGCTAAGACAGGAGAGAAGAGGGTTTATTTGCCTTTCCGGGCCTTGATCTTCCTCAGATAGAACTCAAGCTCTTTTCCCTCTAGCACATAGCCGTCTGCTTGGCCACACTGGCCTGGTCTTGAAGCGATGCATGCAAGAAGCTTGCCCTGCTGGAACTGCTCCTCTAGAAAACTGCTGATTTTAGCGTTCTTTTTCCTCTCATCGTATTTCTTCTGAATTTTCTTTGATGGTTTCTTGTTTAAAATTTCTTCCTCCTCAGGAGTCAGCTCGACCCCCTTCTTGTGGCCCAGGGGCAGTGCATAGTTGGACTTGTACCACTATCAGTATGGTGTGCTGTCGATGAGCACAGTACAGTTCTTCACCAGGGTCTTGGTATGGACCAGTTCATTGTTGGATGCGTTATAGACAATATCGATTATTCTTGTCTTGCGTGTACAACACTCCGAGCCCCAGGAGAAGTTCCCCACGTCAAGCCTTAAGGCCCAGTACTTCTTGTTGCCTTCCCCAACAGGGACTGTGCGTATGCGGCAGGGGCCAATCTTTGTGTTGTCAGCGGGGCATCCCAGCTCATACTTCCGCTTCTTGTGGTAGGTTTTTCTCTTGCCCCTGGTTTCACAGCGCTTGTGCCAGTTGTCCCGAGAGATGCCCATCACTCGGCGCTGGCTGGAAAGAGCTGTTTGTGTTTTTTAACAGCTTTTTTTCTTGTAATTGATATCTAGTCTCATAGTGTTGTGGTCAGAAAAGACACTTGATATGATTTCAGTTTTATTACATTTACTGAAATTTGATTTGTGATCCAAGATGTGGTCTATCCTGGAGAACATTCCTGTGCACTTGAAAGAATATGTTTTCTTATGCATTTGGATGGAATGTACTGAAGATATCAGTGAGATCCCTCTGGTCTCCTGTGTCATTTAAGGCTTGTGTTTCCTTATTAATTTTATGTTTTGATGATCTGTTCATTGGTGTAAGTGGGGTGTTAATATCTCCTACTATTACTGTATTACTGTCAACTTCTTCTTTTATGTC
>ML664613.1:0-24659 GCA_007570785.1 Antilocapra americana | reverse complement strand
CTAAGCCAGGCTTCAGCAATACGTGAACCATGAACTTCCAGATGTTCAAGCTGAATTTAGAAAAGGCAGAGGAACCAGAGATCAAATTGCCAACATCCACTGGATCATCAAAAAAGCAAGAGAGTTTCAGAAAAACATCTATTTCTGCTTTACTGACTATGCCAAAGCCTTTGCCTGTATGGATCACAATAAACTGTGGAAAATTCTGAAAGAGATGGGAATACCAGACCACCTGACCTGCCTCTTGAGAAATCTGTATGCAGGTCAGGAAACAACAGTTAGAACTGGGCATGGAAAAACAGTCTGGTTCCAAATTGGGAAAGGAGTAACTCAAGGCTGTATATCGTCACCCTGCTTATCTAACTTATATGCAGAATACATGATGATAAATGCTGGACTGGATGAAGCACAAGCTGGAATCAAGATTGCTGGGAGAGATGTCAATAACCTCACATATGCAGATGACACCACCCTTATGGCAAAAACCCATGGTGATATCATAACAATGTATGGCTAAAACAATAATTAAAAAAATAATAAAAAAAAAATAAAAAAAATAAACATTCAAAAAAAAAAAAAGAAAGTGAAGAAAAACTAAAGAGCCTCTTGATGAAAGTAAAAGAGGAGAGTGAAAAAGTTGGCTTAAAGCTCAACATTCAGAAAACTAAGATCATGCAACCGGTCCCATCACTTCATGGAAAATAAATGGGGAAACAGTGGAGACAATGGCTGATTTGGGGGGGCTCCAAAATCACTGCAGATGGTGACTGCAGCCATGAACTTAGAAGACACATACTCCTTGCAAGGAAAGTTTTGACCAACGTAGGCAGCATATTAAAAAGCAGAGACATTACTTTGCCAATAAAGTTCCGTCTAGTCAAGTTTTTCCAGTAGTCATATATGGATGTGAGAGTTGGATTATAAAGAATGCTGAGCACTGAAGAATTGTTGCTTTTGAAATGTGGTGTTGGAGAAGACTCTTGAGCATCCCTTGGACAGCAAGGAGATCCAACCAGTCCATCCTCAAGGAGATTAGTCCTGGATTTTCATTGGAAGGACTGATGCTGAAGCTGAAACTCCAACACTTTGGCCACCTGATGTGAAGAACTGACTCATTTGAAAAGACCAGCCCAGGTTTGATGCTTGATACAGGGTGCTCAGGGCTGGTGCACTGGGATGACCCAGAGGGATGGAATCAGGAGGGAGGTGTGAGGAGGGTTCTGGAAAGGGAACACATGTATACCCATGGCAGATTCATGTCAATGTATGGCAAAACCAAGACGATAATGTAAAGAAAAATAAATAAATAAATAAAATAAAGTTTGTGAAGTTTTAAAAAAAGAAAAGACCCTGATGCTGGGAAAGATTGAGGGCAGGAAGAGAAGGGGATGACAAAGAATGAGATGGTTGGATGCCATCACTGACTTGATGGATATGAATTTGGATAAACTCTGGGAGTTGGTGATGGACAGGGAGGCCTGGTGAGCTGTGTTCCATGGGGTCCACAGAGTCAGACATGACTAAGCGACTGAACTGATGTCTTCTTTAGAGAAATGTCTATTTAGGTCTTCCTCCAAAGCAGAATATTCTTGAGCATTAAAAACCTAGTGGAATTTGCTTTGCGAGTGCATTTGGACTTGATGGAGATTTGTCCTATCTTTCTTCAGCTGGTTGCTTCATTCCCTTATGATCCTCCAAAGGTCCCTTTCTGCCTCAGGTGACTTCCCCACCTCAGTAGGCTTTTCTGAGTGCAGAAACCTCTCCTTTCTTTCAGTTCCCTGCCATGGGTGCTGGTTTCCCCCCATTTCCTCTTTGTTTTTTCTCTTTCTTTCAGTATAGTTGGTTGTGTATGGGGGTTTCTTGGCCTTTTAGGTCCAAGGTCTTCCTCCAATGTTCAGCAGGTGCTCTGTAAGAACTGTTCCATCTGTAGATATATTCTTGATGTACTTGTGAGGAGAATTCTGCATCCTCTTATTCTGCCATCTTGATGCCTCTCCCTATTATCAGGTTTTGTTTTGTGATTACCATGATATTCTTATATAACGTGTATATAGCAGTCTAAGGTTATGCTTTTATTTGAGTGCATTTTAAAAGCATTACATTTTTACACCCAACACAATATTTTACATTTCTGATTTTTTTACGTTTTTTTTAAATTTTGTGTATCTCTTAACTAATTGTTTTAGATATATACATTTACTAGTTTTGCCTTTTAATGTTCATACCCTATAGTTGGTTGATCCACTAACTGTGTACTATATTTTTGCTTATACTGGTGAAATTATTTACCTTTCATAATTTTTAATATTTCTACTTTTAGTGTTTTCTGTTTAAAGATGTTTTAAACAGAACATTTTTAATATTTCTTGTGAGGTCAGTTTAATATTAATAAGCTCCTTTCTCTTTTGCTTACTGGAAAACTATCTCTCCTTCAATTCTGAATGATAATCTTGTCAGAATATTCTTGGTTGCAAGGTTTTTCTTTTTTTTCTGTTTAGTACCTTGAATATGTCATGCCACAGTCATCAGGCCTGTAAAGTTTCTGTTGAAAAGGCAGTTGATGATCTTGGAAGGGCTCCTCTATATGTAACTAATTCTTTTCTTACTGCTTTTAAAATACTATCTTTAGCTTTAAGTTTTGACATGTTCATTATACTGTGTCTAGGTATTGGGACTCCTAAAATATAATGTGAATATTAGTGCACTTGTATTGTCCAAGTTATTTTTTTTTACTTTTGCTGTTTCAATGCATGATTCCACTAGCCTGTTTTCATTACTGCTGGTCCTTTCTTTTGCATCATCTTATCTTTTGTTGGTTTCCTCTAGTGTATTTCTTAATTTCTTTCTCTTTTTTGTAATTTTAATTGGAGGCTAATTACTTTACAATATTGTGGTGGTTTTTGCCATACAGTCACATGAATCAGCCATGGGTGTACATGTGTTCCCCATCCTGACCCTCCCTTCCACCTGCCTCCCCATCCCATCCCTCAGGGTCATCCCAGTGCACCAGCCCTGAGCACCCTGTTTCAGGCATCAAACTGGACTGGCGATTTATTTCACATATGATAATATATATATTTAAATATAAATATATATATATATATATATATGTATATTTCAATGCTATTATCTCAAATCTTCCCACCCTCGCCTTATCCCACAGAGTCTAACAGTCTGTTCTTTATATCTGTGTCTCTTTTGCTATCTCACATGTAGGGTCATTGTTATCATCTTTATAAATTCCATATATATGCATTAATATACTGTATTGGTGTTTTTCTTTCTGACTTTCTTCACTCTGTATAATAGGCTTCAGTTTCATCCACCTCATTAGAACGGATTCAAATGCAATCTTTTTAATACCTGAGTAATATTCCACTGTGTATATGTACCACAGCTTTCTTATCCATTCTTCTGCTGATGGATATCTAGGTTGCTTCCATGTCCTGGTTGATGTAAACAGTGCTGTGATGAACATTGGGGTACATGTGTCTCTTTCAATTCTGGTTTTTTCAGTGTGTATGCCCAGCAGTGGGACTGCAGGGTCGTATGGCAGTTATATTTCCAGTTTTTTAGAGACTATCCACCCTGTTCTCCATAGTGGCTGTACTAGTTTGCATTCCCACCAACAGTGTAAAAGGGTTCCTTTTTCTCTGCATCCTCTAGAGCATTTATTATTTATAGACATTTTGATAGCAGCCATTCTGACCAACGTGAGATGGTACCTCATTGTGATTTTGATTTGAATTTCTCTGATAATGAGTGCTGTTGAGCATCTTTTCATGTGTTTGTTAGCCATCTGTATGTCTTCTTTGAAGAAATGTCTGGTTAGTTCTTCGGCCCATTTTTTGATTGGGTCGCTAATTATTTTCTGGAATTGAGCTGCAGGAGCTGCTTGTATATTTTTGAGATTAACTCTTTGTCATTTGCTTCATTTGCTATTATCTTCTCCCATTCTGAAGGCTGTCTATTTACCTTTCTTACAGTTTCCTTCATTGTGCAAGAGCTTTTAATTAGGTCCCACTTGTTTATTTTTGCTTTTATTTCCATTACTCTGGGAACTGGGTCATAGAGGATCCTGCTATGATTTATGTCAGAGTGTTTTGCCTATGGTTTCCTCTAGCGGTTTTATAGCTTCTGGTCTTCTGTTTAGATCTTTAATCCATTTTGAGTTTATTTTTGTGTATGGTGGTAGAAAGTGTTCTAGTTTCATTCTTTTACAAGTGGTTGACCAGTTTTCGCAGCACCACTTGTTAAAGAGATTGTCTTTTCTCCATTGTATATTCTTGCCTCCTTTGTCAAAGATAAGGTGTCCACAGGTGTGTAGATTTATCTCTGGGATTTCTATTCTGTTCCATCAATCTATGTTTCTGTCTTTGTGCCAGTACCATACTGTCGTGATGACTGTTGCTTTGTAGTAGAGCCTAAAGTCAGGCAGGTTGATTCCTCCAGTTCCATTATTCTTTCTCAGGATTGCTTTGGCTACTCATGTTTTTTTGTAATTCCATACAAGTTGCGAAATTATTTGTGGAGTTCTGTAAAAACTACCGTTGGTAGCTTGATAGGGATTGCATTAAATCTATAGATTGCTTTGGGTAGTATACTCATTTTCACTATATTGATTCTTCCGATTCATGAGCATGGTATATTTCTCGAACTATTTGTGTCATCTTTGATTTCTTTCATCAGTGTTTTATAGTTTTCTGTAAATAGGTCTTTCATTTTTTTAGGTAGATTTATTGCAAAGTATTCTATTCTTTTCATTGCAATGGTGAATGGAATTGTTTCCTTAATTTCTCTTTCTCTTTTCTCATTGTTAGTGTATAGAAATGCAAGGGATTTCTGTATGTTAATTTTATATCCTGCAACTTTACTGTATTCATTGATTAGCTTTAGTTATTTTCTGGTGGAGTCTTAAGGGCTTTCTATGTAGAAGATCATGCCATCTGCAAACAGTGAGAGTTTTACTTCTTTTCCAATCTGGATTTCTTTATTTCTTTTTCTGCTCTGATTGCTGTGGCTAAAACTTCCAAAACTATGTTGAGTAGCAGTGATGAGAGTGGGCATCCTTGTCTTGTTCCTGACTTTAGGGGAAATGCTTTCAATTTTTCACCATTGAGGATAATGTTTGTTGTGGGTTTATTACAAATGGCTTTTATTATGTTGAAGTATGTTCCTTCTATGCATGCTTTCTGGAGGGTTTTTTTTATCATAAGTGGATGTTGAATTTTGTCAAAGGCTTTTTCTGCATCTATTGAGATAATCATGTGGTTTTTATCTTTTAATATTTTAATGTGGTGTATCACATTAATTTGTGAATATTGAAGAATCTTTGCATCCCTGGGATAAAGCCCACTTGGTAGTGATATATGATCTTTTTAATATGTTGTTGGATTCTGTTTGCTAGAATTTTGTTAAGGATTTTTGCATCTATGTTCATCAGTGATACTGGCCTGTATTTCTTCATTTCTGTCATTGTATTCTTTCGCTCTGATTGGCTCTTTTTATATTTTCTACCTCTTTGCTGTAATTCTCTATTCCTCCACTCTTTTCCTGAGTTCACTGAATAACTTTATGATCATTACTTTCAACTCATTATCTAGAACATTGGTTTTCTCCATTTAGTTTTTTCTTTACCCCTGTGGTTTTTTCTTATTCATTCATTTGGAATATATTTGTTTCCTTATTTGGCCTGTGTTTATTCCTGTATATTAGTAGATCAGCTATGTTTCCCATTCTTGAGGGAGTTCCTTTGTGTAGCAGGTGCCATGTGGGACCCAATAGCATGGTCTCATATACTCTTGAGAGCCAGGCACTCCAGGATTTCCTCTACGTAGGCTGCATGTGCCCTTCTGTTGTGGCTGGGCTGCCTAGTTACAGGTACACTAGTGTGTAGTTCTGGCTGTGGCTCTTGTCTGGTCTAATGCTCATGTGTGCAGGGTCAGCCCCCAGGCCAGGAGCCACTTTATGGGGATGTTGATATGGGCCAAGAGCATACACTAGGTCTAGCAGGGTAGGTGGCTATTTTAGAAGGGCTCCACTGCTAGCCAATGTTGACAACTGTGACTGGTGGGGCACAGGGATGCTTGGCGGTGTGTGTGTGGGGGGGGGTCCACTGCTGGCTAAATATGGCTGGTTGGTTTTGCATGATGAAGGGGCCACTTTGGAGGAGCACTAGGTTGAACTCATGGCAGCTCAAGCGATGCCTTTGGTTAGATTGTGAGAGTCAGAAATGATTCCTGCCTGTACTGAGCTGGCTAAGTAGAGGGTGAGCCACAAACAAATTAAAAACAACAAAAACTGATGCCCACCATCTCTTTACCCATGGAAAGATCCAACAGATTCCTGCCCTTCATGCACACACTCTACAATTAGTTAGTGAATCTCCACGTATGATCTAGATGCTTTACAAAGAGGTTCTTTTATGCTGGGAACTCGGAGCAAATGAGTTTTTGCACGTGCCCCTTAAGAGTCGAGTCTCCTTTTCCTATAGCCTGCCAGTTCTCCCAGACATAAGTGCCACTGGTTTTCAAAGTCAAGTGTTATGGGGGCTCATATTCCTAGTGCATGTTTCCTGGGCTGAGTAGCCCAATGTGAGGTTGGAACCCTAGGCTTTTATGGGAACCTCCAAGACTATGATCTCTCCTCCAATGATGGGCCACAGTGGTGCCTGATGGTGTGGGTACTGGCCAGACTCTATTTCAGTCCCTCCTACCCACCTTAGAATGACTTTTCCTTTTTATCTTTAGTGATAGAAAACCTTTTGTTCTAGTCTTCAGGTCATTCTCAGAATTACTTTCTCTTTTAGTTAGTTATAGTTTTGGCACGTCCAGGGGAGGATGTGAGCCCAGGATCTTTCTACTCAGCCATCTTGTTCCTTAGTTCAGATGTTATTAACAGTAATTCATGATGAGTCCCAGTCACCATTATGGGCTCTATGACTTCCACCCTCAAAATTATATATTTATAATTGTGTTTGTGTGTGAATTATTTTTCTAAAGAGAGGAGCCATAACTTCAAATGCCTGAATCAAAGGCATTAAATCTCTGCTCTAAAAGGTTTTTCCCAAGATCACATAGAGTATTACTGGAAGAACCTATACTAGAAACCAAGAAACCAGTCATTCCAGGGTTCTTTCATTAATACCTGCTGCCTCTAATTAATGTGCTTTGTATTTTTTACTCTATTTTAATTAATGGCTATTATTTTACTTTCAATCTAAAGTTGATACTTTAATGCACTGCTCGTGGGAGTATAAATTGGTACAAACACTGGAAAACCAAGAATTCTCTACAACTACATAAAACACAGATGTATCTCACAAACATGATTTTAAGGCAATATAAAGTCAAACACAGAAGAGTATGTAATTATTTATATAAAATATCCCTGAGGATTAGTGCATAAAAGAGGGCATGGGGACGTTTTCTGGGGTTCTGTTTATTAACCTAGGTACTGATTACCTAGATTTGTTCACCTTTTTAAAATTCAGCACACTATACACTTATAATTTATACTCTTTATAATATGCATGTGTGCTAATTGCTTCAGTCGTGTCCGACTCTTTGTAACACTATGAACCATAGCCCACCAGGCTCCTCTGTCCATGGGATTCTCCAGGCAAGAATACTGGAGTGGGTTGCCATGCCCTCTTCCAGGAGATCTTCCTGACCCAGGTATCAAACCCACATTACTTTACATCTTCTGCATTGACAAGGAGGTTCTTTACCATTATCACCACCTGGAAAGCCCATGTTATAATCTTAATATACATAAACTATTTTTAGCAAATGGGATGATACTATGATAGACACTACCTTTATTGTAGAGAGTATTATCAAGGAAATGAAGAGAAACTGAAATTTACTGAATCCTAATGTGCATTGTATAGTAAGTACTTTTTTATTTGTGACATCTCAGATAATACTGCTAAATAACCTTGTGAGAGAGGTATTATCCTGATTCTCAAGAAAAACATCTTCCCAAGGCTACACAGTTAATACCTCCATTTAGCAAATTTAGTGATCAGATTACACTGTCCTTAGAAAAAATAAGGTATGTTCTTTGAAAAATTCAATGGACAGAGCTTGAGTTCTAACCATATCCTTATTCACCCACTGATTTATCTGACCTATATTTAAGTAGCCACTATAAGCCTATATCTTGAAGAGATACATGTTATCTCTCGTCGGACTTTGTCTCCTTTAAAAATATATGTATTGGTCTAAATGATTTCAGAGCTCTCTTTCAACTGTAAAATCAAGTCTATGATTTCCTCACAACAGTTTTTCACAAAATGCCTTATGTGTGACTCTAGTATGCAGCATTACTTAATTATGTAACCCTTAGCATTTCTTGGGTTCTGGTGAGAACCCTCTCCTGGGTTGCAGACTGTGACTTGTATCTTCACATGGTGAAAATAAAACTGACAAGATTGTTGGAATCTTATTGGATATAGTATATGGATATGGATATATCTTATTGGATATAGTAAGCACAATATATTGGGATATATTGTACTTACTAAGGAAAAGTTCATTGGAGAAAGAACTACATACAAATTTGATCCACAGGAAACTAACCTGGAAATTAAGATATTTCATGTTAATAATTTTTTGTGAAATGAGTGAAAATGTATACGTTATTATCCCCTTTTACAAATCAGTTTAATTGTAGCTCTCTGCACATTCATAGAACTGGTATATGTTTTATAATATATAGTTATATATAAAAATATATTATCAGTTATATACATATATATATTATATCAGTTATATATATTAGTTTTGTATATATACTATATATCCATTTTATATATCTGTTTCATATATATATAAAATATTATAACTTCTGTTCTTCTGACTACCAATGAAACATTTTGAGTTTTACTTCTTCACTATTTCAGAAACTATAATTCAGACAATCACTCTATATATCCCAAGACAAATCTAATAAAAATACCAAGTGAGACAACTTCCTTCATTTGTTTATCAAGATGATACTGTTAATAATTATAGAGATACAATAATTTTACTATTTATATTTTTAGGCAATTCATAATTAAAGTTTTAAATTTATAATTGGTTAATAGTTGAGTGGTCAAGGTAGCACAGTGTTTTTCATCAGGAAATCATGAGAAAAAGCTTAAGTGTATCAGTCTCAATTAAAATGTACATGTAATGACATTTTAGTTTTTGAATGAAATAGTAAAACATACATTAAAGCCTGAAACTCTTATACTAAAATTAACTGAATTACCATACATTTATCTTTTCATTCATACTCAGATAAAATTTATTCTTATTAATAATATTTATTTCAGATGGTAGGAAAAAAATAAGGATCACATTATGAAAATAAAGATAAGTAAGAGCTACTTCACCTTTGGAGCATCAGGTAAATTTCCCTGGTCAAAGTGACCAGAAATAATTACAATGTGCTTGTGATTATAAAAATTAAAGGCCCAAATGTTTCATATATTGAAACCTTAATCTCAGAGAGATAGTATTTGGAGCTTTGGGTAGCTCATGAGAGTGGAGCTCTCATGAATGGGTTTAGTGCCCTTCAAGAAGATTCTAGCAATCTAGTCAGCTTTATTTTCACCATGTGAGGATAGAAGTCACGGTGTGCAACACAGGAGTGTTTTCACCAGAACCCAACCATGCTGGCCTCCTGATCTCAGACTTCCCAGTGTCCAAAACTGTGAGAAATATTAGTAATATATTTATGTTGTTTATAAGCCACCTAGTCTATGGTACTTTGTTATAGCATCCTAAGTTGACTAAGCATGGACTGTGACTCACCATATTAGAAGGCCAAGTTGCACCATGTTCAAATTGCTAAATAATTTCTTCCTTTTCATTGGCCACTCCAAGGGACAGTTTTTACTTAGTCTGTTAAACTGAATTTGCAAACAGCTTTCCCTGTTCCCTATACCAACAGTCAGATATGTTGAGAGTATTTTTTTATTGTGAATTTTTCCTGATTTAATTTGGTATGTTATAATTTTATTACCATATTACTGATTATGGTACTATGCAAAGATTAAGCTCAAATATTTCTAATTCATCTTATCTTCAAGGCTTTTGTACAGTTAGGAAAAAAACTCTTCACTAGGTACAGAGTTAGGTATTAGCTTATAGTATGGTACTTACTAAATCTTTTTGCTAGAAATTCTTAAAATTCCATTTTATTCCTCACTGTCAATTTCATCACTACCTTTACAATATTAAATCATCTATCCAAATATTCCTTGGTTATAACTACAATTGAAATTCTCTCTTCTGGTGGTGAGGATAAGTGTTGTTTAGTTGCCTTTAAGTTTCATAGATAGTCTGTCTGGTCAGATTATAAAATGGAGAGTGTTTTTATTTCCTTTATGGTAATAATGGAAACATTTTGACAACTGGAAAAGATATAATTAAAATTGATCACTTATGATATAATTGGATTCAAAGAACACTAGGAAAGCCCACCTAGTGTTAATATAACATCAAGAAATTCTCCCAACTGCTAAGGAAACATTTTGTATCCTTGGAGCTAAAGTGATTTGGTGCATAACTGGAAAGCAATACTTTGTTTTGTTTTTGTTTTAACCAATGTTCTGTTACCCAAATCCACATTCAACCTATTAGATGACTCATACAGCAATTTACTTACACCAACTGGAAGAATAAGGACAGAATTAATACCCTATCTGAAGGCCACTGATGTAAGAGAATATATATTCCCCCTTGCTTTGGGAGGTCTGGAACAATAATCTCAACAGTTAATAAAGAAAAAAGATCTCCTTGTAGAAATCTAAAATTACAATGGGTTTCAAAAAATTAAACTTTAATCAGTTGCTTGGAAATGCTTTGAGGTTTATTCTTCATCTTCTTCTTTCCCCTATATTTAAGGTAGTTAGATAACTGCCTCTAAGACCCTGCACTGAGACAAAATAAGTTGAGGATGGAAGTAGTTAGAGATAACATTAAAACTCTGAATGGCATTTAAATCAGCATGCCCTAATGATCAGTGACCAAGGATTCTAAAGGCAATGGTGCATATTATTGCAAAGCTCTTTGCAGCCATTTTGAGGAAGTTGCTCAGAAGTGCCAGAAGTCTGAAATAGAGTTGAATGCTCAATTTTACCAAAAGGATGATCTTGGAAAATTGTAGACTTGTTAGCTAAACTTTAGTACCTGGGATAATAGTGGAAAAAATCATTATGCTATCAATTTGAAAATGCTTACAGACACACAAAATGCTGACTAATGAACAACATGGTTTCACAAAGAGCAAATAACCTCAGATACATTTTATTTTCCTCTATACTAAATTGATATTATTTATAGAAAGGGGAGAAAGAATCATTATTTGGCTGCAACTACCATTTAAATGTTTATATATTACCGAGTCTTTATCTTTCCACTAGTTTTCTCTATGGCTAGTCATTAAAGTAGGAGGTTATGGTGTTACTTCAGAGATTCTGGAAAGATTTTGCTGTCTTCCAAAACAAGCTACCAATATTTAGTACTTTTTTCTTTTATTTATGGCTCCTTGACACTACTAAAAAGCTGCATGACTTTGAGAAAGTTAATACATTTTTCTGAGTTTGTTTCCCTATCTATAAACTTGAAGCTCTCTTTCCAGCCCTCTGGATCTATTACTGAAATGAGGTGCAGATCCAAGATAACATTTCAAACTGATTCATTAAGCACAAGAAGTTTCTTAAAGTGTAAGGTAATATAAATATTGACACAAACACAAATAAATGAGAGTAAAAATTACATTAGAAAATGGCTTGAGAGGAAGATCATGATGATGAGATGAATAATAATGGCTGATATGATATAGTGCCCACTAGACATTAATCAGAACTTTACACATTAGCATTTAAAAAGAAAATAATGTTACAAAGAAAATGACTCAAGAGTATGGCATGTAGGGACAAATCAGCCAAGATGGTGGAGTTGAAAGAGTACAAGCTAGCCTCCTCTCATGAACAAACCAAAATTACAATCATCTGCAAAACAGTCATCCACAGGAAAGACCAGAATCTACCAGAAAAGATTTTCTACAACTAAAGATATAAAGGAACCACTGTGAGATGGGTACGAAAGACAGACTCACAATACAGTCAAGCTGCATACACCCAGGTGGGTAACTAACAAGAATAATTACAATGACATGGCCCTGCCCACCAGAGGGCCCAGGATCCAGCTCCACCCTCCAACAGCATGCACTAACCCCACAATCCCCTGAGCCCCAACGCTGTCCTCCAGGAAGCCTGCTATAGCCTCTAGACCAGCTCCAACCATCAGGGAGCAGACACCAAATGCAAGAAAAACATAAGCCCTCACTCTATAGACCCAGCATACCCACCAGTAGGCCAGACTCTACTCTGGGACCACAATAAGCAGTTAAGGGATATACAAAATAATTAGTATAAAAATGATATGAAAACTAATGTTAGGGCAGGGGAGTATAAATACAGGGTTGTGAAAATGCATTTGACTTATATGTGGAATCTAAAAATGGTACAAATGAACTTATTTACAAAACGTAAATAGAGACACAGATGTAGAGAACAAACTTATGGTTACCAGGAAGGAAGGGAAGGGATAAATTAGGAGATTGTGACTGGAATATACATACTGCTATATATAAAACAGAGAACTAATAAGGACCTATTGTACAGCACAGGAAACTCTACTCAACACTATGTAATGACCTATGTGAGAAAATAAAGAGTGGATATATGTATATGTGTCAATATAACTGATTCATTTTAACATACACCTGAAACTAACACATTTTAAATCAAATATACTGCAATAAAAATTTTAATGGGTTTGAAATTAAGAGATCAGCAAATTAAAACAATCATATCCATATCAATATTACAATAGAAAAAACCTCATGTTAACCACAATGCAAAAACCTTGCTAGTTACACACACAGGAATTCAAACATGAAACTAAAGATAATCACCAAATCATAAGAAAAGAGAACAAAGGAAACCAACAGTAGAATAACAGAGATAGAAGACAGGATAAGTGAGGTAGAAGACAGAATGGCAGAAATAAATGAAACAGAAAGGAAAAATGAAAAAAGAATTAAAATAAATGAGGACAATCTTGGAGACCTCTGGGACAATATTAAACGCACCAATATTCGAATCATAGGAGTCCCAGAAGAAGAAGACAAAAAGAAAGACCATCAGAAAATTCTTGAAGAGATAATTGTTGAAAACTTCCCTAAATTGGGAAAGCAAATAGCCACTCAGGTCCAAGAAACACAGAGAGTCCCAAATAGAATGAACCCCAAGTGGAACACCCCAAGACACATATTAATCAAATTAACAAATATCATATATAAAGAGCAAATTTTAAAAGCAGCAAGGGAGAAGCAAAAAATAACTCACAAGGGCAATCCCATAAGGATAACAGCTGATCTCTCAATAGAAACGCTTCAGGCCAGAAGGGAATGGGAAAACATACTTAAAGTCATGGAAGAAAACAATCTACAACCCCGATTACTGTACCCAGCAAGGATCTCATTCAAATTTGAAGGAGAATTCAAAATTTTCTCAGACAAGCAGAAACTGAGAGAATTCAGCAACACCAAACCAGCCCTCCAACAAATGCTAATGGAACTTGCCAAGATAGGAAACACGGATGGGATAGATAATCTGGAGCCCAAAACAATAAAATAAATGGCAACGGGATCATACTTATCAATAATTACCTTAAATGTAAATGGGCTGAATGCCCCAACCAAAAGACAAAGATTGGCCGATTGGATACAGAAAAGACCCCTATATATGTTGTCTACAAGAGACCCACCTCAAACCTAGGGACACATATAGACTGAAAGTTAAAGGCTGGAAAAAGATATTCCATGCGAATAAAGACCAAAAGAAAGCAGGAGTGGCAATACTCATATCAGATAAAGTAGACTTTAAAATAAAGGCAGTGAAAAGAGATAAAGATGGACATTACATAATGATCAAAGGATCAATCCAGGAAGAAGAAATAACAATTATAAATATTTATGCACCTAACATAGGAGCTCCACAATATGTAAGGCAAATGCTAACAAGTATGAAAGGGGAAATCAACAACAACACAATAATAGTGGGAGACTTTAATACACCACTCACACCAATGGATAGATCAACTGGACAGAAAAGTAACAAAGAAATTCAAACTTTAAATGATACAATAGACCAACTAGACCTAATTGATATCTATAGGTCATTCCACCCCAAAACAAGGAATTTCACCTTTTTCTCAAGTGCACACGGGACCTTCTCCAGGATAGATCACATCCTGGGCCATAAATCTAACCTTGATAAATTCAAAAATATTGAAATCATCCCAAGCATCTTTTCTGACCACAATGCAGTGAGATTAGATATCAACTACAGGAGAAAACCTCTCAAAACTTCCAACATATGGAGGCTCAACAACACACTGCTGAATAACCAACAAATCGCAGAAGAAATTAAAAATGAAATTCAGTTATGCATGGAAACGAATGAAAATGAAAACACAACAGCTCAAAACCTATGGGACACTGTGAAAGCAATGCTAAGGGGAAAGTTCATAGCAATACAAGCTCACCTCAGGAAACAAGAGAAAAATCAAATAAATGACCTTACTATACACCTAAAGCAACTAGAAAGGGAAGAGATGCAGAAGCCCAGGTCTAGTAGAAGGAAAGAAATCTTAAAGATCAGGGCAGAAATTAATGCAAAGGAATCAAAAGTGACCATAGCAAAAATCAACCAAGCCAAAAGCTGGTTCTTTGAGAAGATAAATAAAATTGACAAACCGTTAGCCAGACTCATCAAGAAACAAAGGGAGAAGAACCAAATCAACAGAATTAGAAATGAAAACGGAGAGATCACAACAGAAAACACAGAAATACAAAGGATCATAAGAGACTATTATCAGCAACTATATGCAAATAAACTGGACAATTTGGATGAAATGGACAAATTCCTAGAAAAGTATAACTTTCCAAGACTAAACCAGGAAGAGATAGATAATATTAATAGACCCATCACAAGCATGGAAATTGAAACCGTAATCAGAAATCTTCCAAAAAACAAAAGCCCAGGACCAGATGGCTTCACAGCTGAATTCTACCAAAAATTTAGAGAAGAGCTAACACCTATTCTACTCAAACTCTTCCAGAAAATTGCAGAGGAAGGTAAACTTCCAAACTCATTCTATGAGGCCACCATCACCCTAATTCCAAAACCCGACAAAGATGCCACAAAAAAAGAAAACTACAGGCCAATATCACTGATGAACTTAGACGCAAAAATCCTCAACAAAATTCTAGCAAATAGAATCCAACAACACATCAAAAAGATCATACATCATGATCAAGTAGGCTTTATCCCAGGGATGCAAGGATTCTTCAATATTCGTAAATCGATCAATGTAATACACCACATTAACAAATTAAAAAATAAAAATCACATGATTATCTCAATAGATGCAGAGAAAGCCTTTGACAAAATTCAACATCCATTTATGATAAAAACCCTCCAAAAAGCAGGAATAGAAGGAACATACCTCAACATAATAAAAGCTATATATGACAAACCCACAGCAAACATTATCCTCAATGGTGAAAAACTGGAAGCATTCCCCCTGAAATCAGGGACAAGACAAGGGTGCCCACTCTCACCACTACTATTCAACATAGTTTTGGAAGTTTTGGCCACAGCAATCAGAGCAGATAAAGAAATCAAAGGAATACAGATTGGAAAAGAAGAAGTAAAACTCTCTCTGTTTGCTGATGACATGATCCTCTATATTGAAAACCCTAAAGACTCTACGAGAAAATTACTAGAGCTAATCAGTGAATATAGCAAAGTTTCAGGATACAAAATCAACACACAGAAATCCCTGGCATTCCTATACACTAACAGTGAGAAATCAGAAAGAGAAATTAAGGAAACAATCCCATTCACCATCGAAACAAAAAGAATAAAATACTTAGGAGTATTTCTACCTAAAGAATCAAAAGACTTGTATATAGAAAACTATAGAACACTGATGAAAGAAATCAAGGAGGACACAAACAGATGGAGAAATGTGCCGTGTTCGTGGATTGGAAGAATCAATATAGTGAAAATGAGTATACTACCTAAAGCAATCTATAGATTCAATGCAATTCCTATCAAGCTACCAGAGGTCTTCTTCAAAGAATTAGAACAAATAATTTCTCAATTTGTATGGAAATACAAAAAACCTCGTATAGCCAAAGCAATCTTGAGAAAGAAGAATGGAACTGGCGGAATCAACCTACCTGACTTTAGGCTATACTACAAATCCACAGTCATTAAGACAGTATGGTACTGGCACAAAGACAGAAATATAGATCAATGGAACAAAATAGAAAGCCCAGAGATAAATCCACACATCTATGGACACCTTATCTTTGACAAAGGAGGCAAGAATATACAATGGAGAAAAGACAACCTCTTTAACAAGTGGTGCTGGGAAAACTGGACAGCCACTTGTAAAAGAATGAAACTAGATCACTTTCTAACACCATGCACAAAGATAAACTCAAAATGGATCAAAGATCTAAGCATAAGACCAGAAACTATAAAACTCCTAGAGGATAACATAGGCAAAACACTCTCCGACATAAACCAAAGCGGGATGCTCTATGACCCACCTCTCAGAATATCGGAAATAAAAGCACGAACAAACAAATGGGACCTAATTAAAATTAAATGCTTCTGCACAACAAAGGAAACTATAAGCAAGGTGAAAAGACAGCCTTCAGAATGGGAGAAAATAATAGCCAATGAAGCAACGGACAAACAATTAATCTCATAAATATACAAGCAACTGCTGCAGCTCCATTCTAGGAAAATAAACGACCCAATCAAAAAGTGGGCCAAATAACTTAACAGACATTTCTCTAAAAAAGGCATAAAAATGGCTAACAAACACATGAAAAGATGCTCAACATCACTCATTATCAGAGAAATGCAAATCAAAACCACAATGAGGTACCACTTTACACCAGTCAGAATGGCTGCCATCCAAAAGTCTACAAGCAATAAATGCTGGAGAGGATGTGGAGAAAAGGGAACCCTCTTACACTATTGGTGGGAATGCAAACTAGTACAGCCACTATGGAAAACAGTGTGGAGATTCCTTAAAAAACTGCAAATAGACCTGCCATATGACCCAGCAACCCCACTGCTGGGCATACACACCGAGGAAAAAAGAATTGAAAGAGCCACGTGTACCCCAGTGTTCATCACTGCATTGTTTACAATAGCCAGGACATGGAAGCAACCTAGATGCCCATAAACTGTCGAATGGATAAGAAAGCTGTGGTACATATACACAATGGAATATTACTATTACTCAGCATTAAAAAAGAATTTATTTGAATCAGTTCTACTCAGGTGGACAGAACTGAAGCCTATTATCCAGAGTGAAGTAAGCCAGAAGGAAAAACAGCAATACAGTATACTAACACATATATATGGAATCTAGAAAGATGGTAACGAGAACCCTGCATGTGAGACAGCAAAAGGAACGCAGATATATAGAACAGACTCGTGGACTCTATGGAAGAGGGCAAGGGTGGGATGATATGGGAGAATGGCATTGAAACATATTAATTATCATATGTGAAATCAATCGCCAGCCCTGGGTTGATGCTCGGGGCTGGTGCAATGAGATGTCCCAGGGGGAGGGAATCGGGAGGGAGGAGGGAGGGGAGTTCTGAAGGGGGAGCATATGTAAACCCATGGCGGTTTCATGTCATTGTATGGCAAAACCAACACAATAAAAAAAAAATAAAGCAAACTCTGGTACTTTGAACAGTCCAAAAAATATAATTCTATTATTATTTGGCATAATATTGTTTACAAAAGAATGCTGAGAAATCAAGCGACAGATCAGAGCTCTCCTATTAACTGGTAATCACTAACAATACGTGATTCTCTAGAGAGACCTAGGAGTATAGAGAACGCATGTCATCTCCACATGCATATAGTGACATTTTACATTCAATTTCTAGATTCGGGTTGAAAAGAATCATGTCTTATTCCACCCCACCTATTGATCACTGACTCTTGCTCTGGAAATTACATGGTAAATGTGGTAAGCTTTGGCTGCAAAATATAAAATTCTATTTGACATTGGTGGTGGTGGTTTAGTCGCTAACTTGTGTCCAACTCTTACAGACCCCATGTACTGTAGCCCACCAGCCTCCTCTGTCCATGGGATTCTCCAGGCAAGGACACTGGAGTGGGTTGGTAGTAGTCAAAAGTATAATAGACAGATAAATCCACGAGGCATACTAGTTACCAAGCATTCAATGTGAAACTTTTAATGATCAGGATGAGGCACCTGATGTTCTTCAAGAGTTAAGCCTTACAGTCCTTAGGATTTAAGATTATTGATGACACTGAAGGAGGTGTTATTATTATATTTAATATTCTTGGTGCTGTGCTGTGCATAATTGCTCAGTCATGTCCGATTCTTTGTGATTCCATCGACTATAGCCCACCAGGCTCCTCTGTCCATGGAATTCTCTGGTAAAGAATACTAAAGTGGTGGAGAAGGAAATGGCAACCCACTGCAGTATTTTGCCTGGAGAATCCCATGGACAGAGGAGCCTGGCAGGCTACATTCCATGGGGTCACAAGAGTCGGACACGACTTAGTGACTAAACCACTAGAGAAAGACTACCCTGAATTTGGCAGCAAGTGACAACTGTCCTTAAGATTTCTTTTTTTACTCTGATAGAAAAAGAAAACACTTGGAAAATGAAAATAATAAATTTTCTATTCAAATGTAAAAAAAAAAAAAAAGAATACTAGAGTGGATTGCCATTCCCTTCTCCAGGGGATTTTCCCCACCCAGGGATCAAACCTGGTTCTCCTGCATTACAGGTGGATTCTCTATCAGCTGAGCTACCAGGGGAATTCTGATAAATTTTCCACATTAAGTTTTATGCAGTAGAAATTGAGGAAAGTAAATTAGTAAAATATCTATTGTCAGAAATAAAAACCCTACTTCCCAGTTACCACAAAAGAATGCCTAGCTAAGTTCAATTATAACTGTAAGCAGACTAAAGGATATCACGATGATCTACAAAGAATCATGCAGCAATAGGTCATTTTGACTGCACTTTCTCCTCCGCACTCCCTGTATCAAGCACATTACCATTTTACATCTTGGAAAAAAGTATTTTTAAAAGATATATTTTAATCCATTCATTTTTCTCATTCTACCAGGAGCCAAGGCACTGTCATTTCTCACTTAGACTATTATAATAGCCTGTTAATATTTTCCTGACTTTTCCTTTTGCTCACTTTCAAGCAGGTCTTCCCAATTCAACCAGAATTATTTTTAAAACCTGAAAATCACAATAGGTAAGCTTCCTGTTAAAACCTTCCTGTTGTTTCCTATCTTACTTACTGAGAGATAAAGCAATTTGATCCTAGGACCAGACCACTTGAGTTTGAATCTTATCTGTACTACTTTCTAGTGACTGTGAGCAAGTCACTTAACCTCTGTGTTACTCACTTTCCTTATCTTTAAGCTGAGAGTACTGATAGTAGGTACCTCACAAAGTCCTCAAGAGGATTCCAAGTGATGATACAAGTAAAACACCTACAACAATTTCTGACACTCTTATGTTATTACTCTAGGCAGTAAAACACTTACTATGACATACACAATCTTGTATGACATGATAGTTGTCCATCTCTCACCTCAAGTTGTGCCACTTTTCCCATCACTATTGTTGTTCAGTCACTAAGTTGTGTCTGACTCTTCATGACCCCATGGACTGCAGAACACCAGGCTTCCCTGTCCTTCAGTACAGAATTTTGCTCAAACTTGTGTTCACTGAGTTGATAATTCCATCCAACCATCTCATCCCCTGCTGCCAAATTATCTTCCTGCCCTTAATCTTTCCAACTTTTCCATTCTGGCTTACTGATTCTGTCCAAATTCATGTGGTGTATTTCCACTTTTGGAAGTTTGCACATGCTACTCCATCTACCTATTCTTACCCTTATATTTCAGTTGATTGGTGCCTATTCATATTTCTGGGGCTTTTCTTGATCATCTAACCAAAATATGTCACAAAATTGCTCTCCCATATTACAACTAGTTTTTTCTCCTTCCTAAAATATGTTTATATTTTTATTTTCCTGTTTTTTATGGCTCACTCCCTCACTAGACTATAATTTCTATTATGGTAAAAAATACTTTTCCCCCCCAAAATATCTCTAGAACTTTAAAATTACTTAGTACAGAGTAGATTCTCAATAAATGTTTACTGAAGTGGGAAAAAATACTTGAAAGAATATATAAATCATAAGGAAATATGATGGATTAGCATCGTGGGGGGTGGGAATCCTAGAGGGAAATCATCCCATAGTGAGAAACAAAAAGGCAGACAAAAGCATAGATAGGAAGGTAGGACATTATCTAAAATAAACAGTTTTTGACCAGTGTGGATGAAATGAGGGGACTAGTGAGAAAAGATATAGTAATATTTAAGAACGGAGAGTCAGCTTGAGGCCAAATAGTCTTTATTCCTATATGTATCGTAAGAATATGTATCCTATTTGAGTGAGTGACAGTTGCTCAGTCATGTCCAACTCTTTGCGATCCCATGGACTGTAGCCTACCAGGCTACTCTTCCCATGGAATTCTCCAGGCAAAAATACTGGAGTGGGTAGCCATTCCATTCTCCAAGTGATCTTCCCAAACGAGGGATCAAATCCAGGTCTCCCACATTGCAGGCAGATTCTTTACCACCTGAGACACCAAGGTAGCCAAAGAATACTGGAGTGTGTAGTCTGTCTCTTCTCCAGGGGAACTTCCTGACTCAGGAATCAAACCGGGTCTCCTGTGTTGCAGGCGGATTCTTTACCAGCTGAACTACCAGGGAAGCACAGGAATCATTATGAAATATGTATAATCTTAAGACACACATAATAGGATATACTACCTTCAGACTACCTATATGCAGATTGAAGGCAGGAGGAGAAGGGGACGAAAGAGGATGAGATCACTGGATGGCATCACCGACTGGATGGACATGAGTTTGAGTAAGCTCCAGGAGTTGGACGGGGAAGCCTGGCATGCTGCAGTCCATGGGGTCACAAAGAGTCAGACATGACTGAGCAACTGAACTGAACTGACATTCAGACATCAAATATTCAGTCACATGTTTTATTATCATTATATCTACTGTTTATTCCATTTGCTAATTTACCTATTTATAAGCTTTTATTTTTATGTTTTAAAATACCTATAGTGAGTTATTCACTTTTGCAGATTTTACAGTATAATGTTTTCATCATCAAAAACTGTATGGGAGAGAAAATGTGACAATTTAATGCTTTGTAAATCCCCTTGGCTATAAGTGAATGGTGAGTTTTTTCATAGCAGATTTGTATGAAATTTTTTTTTTATTCCTATTGATTTCTAAGGTTGATTTTTGAAGATGCTGGGAATTTAAGTGACCCTTCTTTGAAAATTTCTATTTTGAAAGGAAGCATGGGCAGTCTTAGCAGTTTTACATGAGGGAAGGCCATCTTTCATTAAAACAGAAAAATACTGACACTGCTTTTTGCTGATGTTTTCAGGTGTGCTATGTTTATTCAGTGTCCTAGGAGCAAAAAATATTCGAGTCCTCCTGTTAAAAAGGAATTAGGGGGCTCAAATAATCTAGCCACCAGCTCCCAGGTAAGATAGCATCTAACTAGAATTATCTATTCTATTATTAAACACTATAGGGCAAGGAGATACTTGCATTATATATTTTCTTACTGTTCTGGGAAAATGGTATATGGTTCTATTTTTAGGTTTATGTTTTAAATTAGCTTGTTCCACTCATCAAATTGGCATAGCATATCTTTCCATTGATTTGTGTCATTAACTTTTTTCATCAATGTTGTCATCAAAATAGTTTTCATTTTTCAGAGTACAGGTCTTTCACCTAATTTAAATTTATTCCTAAGTATTTATTTTTTCTGATGCAAATGAAAGTGGCACTCTTTCTTAATTCTATTTTTGATAGGTGTTATTAGTGTATAAAAGACTTCAGATTACTGTATTTTAATTTTGTATCCTGCAACTTTTCTGAATTTATTAGTTCTATTTTTTGCTAGCCTATAGATTTTTTTATGTATGTATAGTATCCCATCATTTGCAAATAGTGACAATTTTACTTCTTCCTTTCCAATCTGGATGGTTTTTATTTCTTTTTATCATCCGACTGCTGTGGCTAGGATTTGCAATACCTTGTTAAATACAAGTGGCAAGAGTGGGCATCCTTGTCTTGATCCTGACAGGAAATAACCTTTCAGAGTTTTATCTTTGAGCATAATGCTAGCTGTAGATTTGTGATATATAGCCTTTATTATGTTGAGGTGTGTTCCCTGTATTCCCATTTTGCTGACAGAGATTTTATCATAAATGAATGCTAAATTTTATCAAGAGCTTTTTCTACATCTCTTGAAATAATCATGATTTTATTCTTTATAAATGTGGTTTATTATACTCATTCATTTATATATTAAAACATCCTTATATCCCAGGGATAAATTTCACATGATCATGGTATATGCATTTTTTAATACATTTTTGAACTCAGTCTGTCAATATTTTGGTAAGCATTTTTGCATCTATATTTATCAGGGATATTGGCCTATCATTTTCTTTTTCTTTTTTTCTTAGTGTCTTCAATTTGATAATCAGGTAACGTCATCCTTGAATGTAAGCTTCAAAGTGTTTCAAGGTTTAAGTTTTAAAGTGTTCCAAGGCCACATCCAAGGTCAGAAGCAGCGGCTGCACTTTGCTGGAGCAGCCGTGAAGAGATACCCCACATCCAAGGTAAGAGAAACCCCACTAAGATGGTAGGCACTGAGACAGGGCAGCAGAGGGTAGACAGACTGAAACCACAATCAAAGAAAACTAGACAATCTAATCACATGGACCACAGCCTTGTTTAACTCAGTGAAACTAAGCCATGCATAAAGGGCCACCCAAGACAGTCAGGAAATGAAGAATTCTGACAAAATGTGGTCCACTGGAGAAGGGAAAGGCAAATCACTTCAGTATTCTTGCCTTGAGAACCCCATGAACAGCGTGAAAAGGCAAAAATATAGGACACTGAAAGATGAACTCCCCAGGTCAGTAGGTGCCCAATATGCAACTGGAGATCAGTGGAGAAATAGCTCCAGAAAGAATGAAGACATGGATCCAAAGCAAAAACAACAACCAGTTTTGGATGTGACTGGTGAAAGAAGCAACATCCGATTACATAAGACCAATACTGCATAGAAACCTGGGATGTGAGGTCCATGAATCAACCCAAATTGGAAGTGGTCATACAGGAGATGGCAAGAGTGAACATCGACATTTTAGGAATCAGTAAACTAAAATGGACTGGAATGGGTGAATTTAACTCAGATGACCATTATATCTACTACTGTGGGAAGGAATCCCTTAGAAGAAATGGAGTAGCCATCATAGTCAACAAAACCGACTGAAATGCAGTACTTAGATGCAATTGCAAAAATGACAAAATGATCTCTGCTTGTTTCCTAGGCAAACCATTCAATATCACGGTAATCCAAGTCTATGCCCCTACCAGTAACATTGAAAAAGCTGAAGTTGAACTGTTCTATGAAGACCTACAAGACCTTCGAGAACTAACACCCAAAACAGATGTCCTTTTCATTATAGGGAACTGGAATGCAAACGTAGGAAGTCAAGAAACACCTGGCATAACAGGCAAATTTAGCCTTGGAGTACAGAATGAAGCAGGGAAAAGGCTAAAACAGTTTTGCCAAGAGGATGCACTGGTCATAGCAAACACTCTCTTCCAACAACACAAGAGAAGACTCTACACATGTACATCACCAGATGGTCAACACTGAAATCAGATTGATAATATTTCTATGCAGCCAAATATAGAGAAGCTCTATACAGTCAGCAAAAAAAAAGACTGGGAGCTGACTGTGGCTCAGATCATGAAGTCCTTATTGCCAAATTCAGACTGAAATTGAGGAAAGTGGGGAAAACCACTAGATCATTCAGTTATGACCTAAAACAAATCACTTATGATTATATAGTGGAAGGGAAAAATAGATTCAAGGGACTAGATCTGAAAGAGTGCCTGATGAAATATGGATGGAGGTTCGTGACATTGTACAAGAGACAGGGATCAAGACCATCCCCAAGAAAAAGAAATGCAAAAAATGCAAAATGGCTGTCTGAGGAGGCCTTATAAATAGATGTGAAAAGAAGAGAAGCAAAAAGCAAAGGAGAAAAGGAAAGATATACCCATTTGAATGCAGAGTTCCAAAGAATAGCAAGGATAAATAGGAAAGCCTTCCTCAGTGATCAGTGCAAAGAAATAGAGGAAAATAATAGAATGGGAAAGACTAGAGACTCTTCAAGAAAATTAGAGATACTAAGGGAACATTTCATGTAAAGATGGGCAAAATAAAAGACAGAAATGGTATGTTCTAACAGAAACAGAAGATATTGAGAAAAGGTGGTAAGAATACACAGAAGAATTGTACAAAAAAAGATTTTCATGACCCAAATAATCATGATGATGTGCTCACTCACCTAGAGCCAGACATCCTGGAA
>SRVM01046793.1:0-11849 GCA_007570785.1 Antilocapra americana | reverse complement strand
GGCCTCATAGAATGAGTTTGGAAGTTTACCTTCGTCTGCAATTTTCTGGAAGAGTTTGAGTAGAATAGGTGTTAGCTCTTCTCTAAATTTTTGGTAGAATTCAGCTGTGAAGCCATCTGGTCCTGGGCTTTTGTTTTTTGGAAGATTTCTGATTACGGTTTCAATTTCCATGCTTGTGATGGGTCTATTAATATTATCTATCTCTTCCTGGTTTAGTCTTGGAAAGTTGTACTTTTCTAGGAATTTGTCCATTTCATCCAAATTGTCCAGTTTATTTGCATATAGTTGCTGATAATAGTCTCTTATGATCCTTTGTATTTCTGTGTTTTCTGTTGTGATCTCTCCGTTTTCATTTCTAATTCTGTTGATTTGGTTCTTCTCCCTTTGTTTCTTGATGAGTCTGGCTAACGGTTTGTCAATTTTATTTATCTTCTCAAAGAACCAGCTTTTGGCTTGGTTGATTTTTGCTATGGTCACTTTTGATTCCTTTGCATTAATTTCTGCCCTGATCTTTAAGATTTCTTTCCTTCTACTAGACCTGGGCTTCTGCATTTCTTCCCTTTCTAGTTGCTTTAGGTGTATAGTAAGGTCATTTATTTGATTTTTCTCTTGTTTCCTGAGGTGAGCTTGTATTGCTATGAACTTTCCCCTTAGCATTGCTTTCACAGTGTCCCATAGGTTTTGAGCTGTTGTGTTTTCATTTTCATTCGTTTCCATGCATAACTGAATTTCATTTTTAATTTCTTCTGCGATTTGTTGGTTATTCAGCAGTGTGTTGTTGAGCCTCCATATGTTGGAAGTTTTGAGAGGTTTTCTCCTGTAGTTGATATCTAATCTCACTGCATTGTGGTCAGAAAAGATGCTTGGGATGATTTCAACATTTTTGAATTTATCAAGGTTAGATTTATGGCCCAGGATGTGATCTATCCTGGAGAAGGTCCCGTGTGCACTTGAGAAAAAGGTGAAATTCCTTGTTTTGGGGTGGAATGACCTATAGATATCAATTAGGTCTAGTTGGTCTATTGTTTCATTTAAAGTTTGAATTTCCTTGTTACTTTTCTGTCTAGTTGATCTATCCATTGGTGTGAGTGGTGTATTAAAGTCTCCTGCTATTATTGTGTTGTTGTTGATTTCCCCTTTCATATTTGTTAGCATTTGCCTTACATATTGTGGAGCTCCTATGTTAGGTGCATAAATATTTATAATTGTTATTTCTTCTTCCTCGATTGATCCTTTGATCATTATGTAATGTCCATCTTTATCTCTTTTCACTGCCTTTATTTTAAAGTCTACTTTATCAGATATGAGTATTGCCACTCCTGCTTTCTTTTGGTCTTTATTTGCATGGAATATCTTTTTCCAGCCTTTAACTTTCAGTCTATATGTGTCCCTAGGTTTGAGGTGGGTCTCTTGTAGACAACATATATAGGGGTCTTGTTTCTGTATCCAATCGGCCAATCTTTGCCTTTTGGTTGGGGCATTCAGCCCGTTTACATTTAAGGTAATTATTGATAAGTATGATCCCGCTGCCATTTATTTTATTGTTTTGGGCTCCAGATTATCTATCCCATCGGTGTTTCCTATCTAGGAAAGATCCTTTAGCATTCGTTGGAGGGCTGGTTTGGTATTACTGAATTCTCTCAGTTTCTGCTTGTCTGAGAAAATTTTGAATTCTCCTTCAAATTTGAATGAGATCCTTGCTGGGTAGAGTAGTCTGGGTTGTAGATTGTTTTCTTCCATGACTTTAAGTATGTTTTGCCATTCCCTTCTGGCCTGAAGCGTTTCTGATGAGAGATCAGCTGTTATCCTTATGGGATTCCCCTTGTGAGTTATCTTTTGCTTCTCCCTTGCTGCTTTTAATATTTGGTCTTTGTATTTGATATTTGCCAATTTGATTAATATGTGTCTTGGGGTGTCCCGCTTGGGGTTCATTCTATTTGGGATTCTCTGTGTTTCTTGGACCTGAGTGGCTATTTGCTTCCCCAATTTAGGGAAGTTTTCTACAATTATCTCTTCAAGAATTTTCTGATGGTCTTTCTTTTTGTCTTCTTCTTCTGGGACTCCTATGATTCGAATATTGGTGCGTTTAATATTGTCCCAGAGGTCTCTAAGGTTGTCTTCATTTCTTTTAATTCTTTTTTCATTTTTCCTTTCTGTTTCATTTATTTCTGTCATTCTGTCTTCTATCTCACTTATTCTGTCTTCTATCTCTGTTATTCTATTGTTGGTTCCCTCCAGAGTGTTTTTGATCTCATTTATTGCATTATTCATTGTATTTTGTCTCTTTTTCATTTCTTCTAAATCTTTGTTAAAGCTTACCTGCATCTTCTCAATCCTTGCCTGCAGGTTATTGAGCTGTAACTCCAACTTATTTTCCAGGTTTTGGATCATTTTCACTATCATTATTCGGAATTCTTTGTCAGGTAGACTTCCTATCTCTTCGTCTTTTGTTTGGTCTAGGGGGTATTTATCCTGTTCCTTTACTTGCTGGGTATTTCTCTGCCTTTTCATCTTGTTTATCTTGCTGTGTTGTCCCTTTATTGTGGGGATTCCTCTCTATGGGAGGGGTTGGATGCGAGGTTTGTCGAAGTTTCCTGGGTGGAAAGGCTTGTGTGGTTTTCTGGTGGGTGAGTCTAGGTTTCCTCACTGTTACTAGCAAGAGATAAGAATGGGGAGAAAGCAGTCAAGCCAATGATCTCATTCCCAGGTAGCAGTGGGTACTGGTGCTTGGATCTTGAAAGGTACAAAGTTGATACCAGGTACTAATGAGCAAAGATTAAAAATCTAGAGTAAAGACTGGGTTCTCAAAAATACTTAAAAAAAAAAAAAACGGAAAAAAAAAAAAAAGGAGAAAAAAGAAATAAGAAAAAAAAAAAAAAAAAGAAAGGTCAAATGGGACTTAAAAATTCTAAAAAAAAAAAAAAAAGAAAAAGAAGAAGAAAAAGAAAAAAACAAGAAAGAAAAAACAATATATATATATATAAGAGTTTTAAAAATTTAAAAGATGTTCCTAGTACAGTTATAATGAAGGCTTTCTCTGGTGCTGGTGCATTCGGTGAAGGGAAGGGTCTGTAGATTTTCAGATGATTCCCTGGTCCGGCTTCTCCTTTTCACAGACTTATAAACTTCTTTCTATGCAGTTATCGCCACCTGCAGGGCTTTAATTTGCTTCTCCTGTCTGTTTCAAAGCTGTTCTGTTAGCGTCTTCTGTCTGCTGGTCTTTTAAGTGTCTATTCAGCGCTTTGGAGTTTGCCCTGCTCCTGGTGAGAGGGCTTACCCCGCCCCCTCTGCTCAGGCTCTCTGTCGTCCGCCCAGCAAAGTTGGGGGGTGGGGCTTCTCCCCTCCCCCGGCCCAGCCGCTCTCTATGCAGTCTGTTCTACCGGCAGGGATTTAATTTTGGAGTTTGCCCTGCTCCTGGTGAGAGGGCTTCCCCCGCCCCTTCTGCTCAGGCTCTCTGTAGTCCGCCCAGCAGTTGGGGAGTGGGGCTTCTCCTCTCCCCCAGCCCAGCCGCTCTGTTTTCTCAGCGTGCAGCTAAGCAGGCCTTCTTGGTTAGGCTTGTCCTTCTCACAGTCCTACAGTCTCTTTTCTATGCAGTCTGATCTACCGGCAGAGATTTAATTTTGGAGTTTGCCCTGCTCCTGATGAGAGGGCTTCCCCCGCCCCTTCTGCTCAGGCTCTCTGTCGTCCGCCCAGCAGTTGGGGAGTGGGGCTTCTCCTCTCTCCCGGCCCGGCCGCTCTGTTTTCTCGGTGTGCAGCTGAGCACTCCTTCTAAGGTGTATACAGCACCGATCTGTCCAGAATCCCCAGAAGTCTTGGTTAGCCTCCCCGGGGCTGGGTTGGGTTATGCCCACTACTCTCAGGCGGGGGTTGGGCCGGTCCGCTGCCCTCAGCTGCCCAGCCTCTCTGTTGACTCCTCACCGCCCTTTGTTTTGTGCACGGACCTGGGGGGGAGAGGGAGCTTTTCCTGGAAGGTTAGGTCCCTCAGGCTGCTCCGGTCCCTGAGCCCGCGGCCCGCCCCTCCCTGAGCAGGAGCAGTCCGCTTCGGCTGTGCTGCTGCTCTCGGCTGTGCTTGTAGCTAGAGACGAACCTTGCAGGGCTTAGCTATTAATCTGCTTCTGCTCTCAGCTATATTGCTCTCCAATATCCACCGCAGATCTGCCAGAGAGAATGCTCCCTGGTATTCAGAAACCTTTCTCCTCTTTTTTTTTTCCTCTTTATTCCAGACTCCCCTTCCGGGACGGAACCCGTCCCCAGCTCTTTGTCTCTCCCTCTACTTTTTTTTCTTTTCTTTCTTTTGTCCTACCTCCTCACATCGGCACTGGGTCGCCTCTCCAGATGCCCGATGTCCTCTGCCAGCATTCAGTTCCTGTTTTTTTGAGTTTGCTCGGCCTTTAAAAGTTCTTTTGGTATATTTATTGGGGAGAGAGTGTTCTCCCCGTCCTATTCCTCCGCCATCTTAGTTTCTCCCCCTCCACTGGTTTTAAATAAGACTATAAAAATCTTTCATTAGAACAACATGATTCTGTTATAAGCAAACTAGGTTCATCTAGCATCCATATTTAGGCAATTCAGAAATGTCTTTAGTTGCCCTGCACATCTCACCATCTGGAAGGGAGGAAACTGTGAGCAAGGAAAGTCAGGCACCCCGTTAACCCAGCTCTAAAGGAGGAGGACAGGGCAAGGAAGCTCACTGGCTGGAGGGAAAGTCTCATGATACCTGTGTCTCCAGCCTGACTGGTATCAGCCCAAGAGAATCAGGAAGAGAAGGAAAGAGAGAAGGTAGGAGAACAATGGAGGGCAGTAAACTGGCCTCCTGGCTGCAGAACAGAAAGGTCACAGCAGAGCCTGGGGAGGATGAGAGGGTCCGCGGGAGGAGCCGGAGGAGAGACACCTGGAGGAGGCTCCCTCCTGCTCACCCCACTCCAGAAGGTGCAGATGGGCGTGTGAGGGGTCCCATCCGCTCCCCTCACTAAGACTGTGCCCTTCATGCTTCTCTTGAGAACACACTACTTTCACTTGAGTGATTCAGTTGTGTCTCCCCTGTAACTTCATGCTGGGTCTTCTCTGCCTGCCTTCCCCTCACTTTAACTCTGGCCTCAGTCTTCATAGTTTTCTGGCAAACAAAATATGGTCAGTAGGCAGAGCTGACCAGGCAAAAGCAAAGACCTACCTCTGAGGAGTAATATATACTCATATTGCTATGCTAGTTTTTTGTATTTATTAATTTAATTTATTATAACATAATGTAATATATAAACATATGTATATATGATGTAAATAAATATTAAATGTGATCTACTATTATTATTTTAATATAATAATACACCTGGTGAGAAGACTCATGAAGACTAAATAAATCATAAAAACACAGAAATTTGAAGATCTTTGAGAACTCCATGTGCATGATGTGAATGGCGAGACATGCATGAAGGTTTTTAGCCAGGGCTCCTCACAGGCATTTCCACGTCCCTGTTATGGGGTCAGCAGCGAATCAGGGAGCGATGGTCCAGGCAAAGACCCCAGGCCAAGGCCCCGCCGAGCCCCTCGCCAGTCTCCTTCCTCTGTCCCCGAGGGGGAGAGGCCCCCACCCACCGGGGTCACCTCCTCATTTACGCTAGTGTGAACAGATGGTGCCACTTCTCTGACAGAACCAAGGGTGTGTGTTGCAGCAGAGCTGAAGCAAACTCACTGCTGACACCCATGTTAAAACTATAGAGAGAAGGAGACGGAGGGAGGTACATAGATAAATGGATACCTGTGTCCCGTGTTTAAACTATAGTGTAAAATTTATGAAAACAGAAAATGATATTAAAACTGTTTAGCCTTTAGCTTGTACTCTAATCAGCATCTGTAGTAAACAATTTATCAGTCATCTAAATACCATAGATTCTAGATCATAAAATAGGATTTTTAAATCCTGTTGTTTTCTGTATTCCTGAAATGTGCTTTTGAAGCCAGTGTTCAAATCATCCAGTGTCTTCCTTTCGTGAGTGTTTGGTCACATGGCATTGTCTTTTGTGACTTTTTATTGTACTGGGGTATAGCCAGCTAACAGTGTTGGGCAGTTTCAAGTGAACACCAAGGGAGCAATTCAGCCACAACCATGCATGTGTCCTTGGTGCCCCAAATCCCCTCCATCAAGGCTGCTACATGGCACTGAGATCCAAGTGACAAACAGTGAGTCCTTGTTGATGCTTAACCAAAGCGGACATCAGCTGCATCACCAGAGACCCTGTCAGGATGTTTCCCAGAGGTTAGAGAGGAGTTTCCTGGAAAACACTCAGCCCATCCCCTGTTGCCAGAGGAAGGGTGTTTATGTACGGGTGTTAGTTTTGAGAGAGTTTCGTGAACTGGACCAGCTCCTACAGATACGGAAACAGCTTGTCACCATCAACATTCCCCAGTAGGTTCAGCCTCCGCTGAATGTGCCCTGAGTCCTGACCCCTGAGCAGGCCAAACCCCATCTGCCCTCTGCCCCCAGCGCCTCCACCTCCAGGAGCATGGCCCACAGGAGACGGTTGGACTGACCCTCATCCCCTCCAACCCCCGCTAATGGGCATGGAGGAGCCCAGCTCCCTGCTCCGGTTGAAGGCGGAAGGCCCAGCAGCAGCTCCGGAAGAAGTGCACTGGGCCCCCTGCATTCCCAGGACTGCGGACTCATCTTGCAGGGCCCAAGGGATGTGGGGGCGGGAGGAACCTCAGCGCCGGACACTGTGGGGTCTTGTCTGCTGAACAGACTCAGGGACTGTCTGCTGGCTCTGGGATCTGGAGAACAGGAGAGATTTGGATGGACTGGGGCTAGATGGGAGGGTTTCCCATGTGTAAAGCACAGGCGGTGTCTCTCTGGGCTGAGAATATTAGCAGCTGACCACTAGCTCCAACCAAAAGCAGGATATTGGTTAGAGGTGTCCTGAGACATGAGAGTTTCTTAGGGAGATGAGAGGAGATATTAGGAGGATGTGAAATGCCTCATAGAACCTGAACCACACACCCAACCTTTTGACCCCAGTTTTGGGAGGCAACAGTTTCTTATGCATGTCCCTGGTAGCTCAGATAAAATATCCGCCTGTAATGTAGGATACCTGGGTTTGATCGAGAAGATCCTCTGGAGAAGGAAATGACAAACTGCTCCAGTATTCTTGCCTGGAAAAATCCCATGGACAAAGGAGCCTTACGGGCTGCAGTCCATGGGATCACAAAGCGTCAAACATGACAGAGACTAATACCCTTTCAGGTAAGGCAGCTGGTTTCCTTGGGCTGGATCACGGAGGAGCACAGGTGAGCATTGCTTCTGACTAGCACTGTCCGAGAGAAGAGGGTAAACACACTCTTGGGTATTCAAGACACAGGCTGCTTAGTCACCAAGACAGCTGTGAGGGGGTGAAGTAGGCATCTCTCGGGGCCTCTCCCCACTGTCCCCCAGTGTGCCCTGTAGTTCCAAGATTTGGCCTAGATGCATCATAAGGAAGGACCCTTTGTATTCTACCTGCTATGAGTTAACCACTAAAGGAATGTTGCCTATAAGCTTATACATAAAGTCCCATCTCTGGGAACCCTGCATCCCAGGTAATGAGCACCAAGCTAAAATAACTTTGTTCAGCTCACAGGAAATGTCCTGACCAGACACACCTGTGAATCACAGCAGCGAGGCAGATGTTATGACATCCCCTTTGGAGCCTGATCAGAGTGAGGAAATAGTTGACTCTCCTCCCCCGCCCCACCTGTTAGTATAAATATAAAAGAAGCCTGAATTCTAACTCAGGCAAGATGGGTCCTTGGGGCAAGAGTCTTGGGTTTCATGAATAAAGTCGCTGTTCCTTGCCCCAACAATGCATCTCTCAATTTCTTGGCCTGTCTTGAGGTGAGTAGTATAAGCGTGGACTCAGTTACAGAAGAGCTGACAGTCTTGCTCTCTTTGGGGAAGATTTCCATTTTCATTCATTTAGTCATCCATCCTGTATTTGAGTCTTTCTCAGAGCCAGGTCCTGATTAACTGATCGCTCAACCTTGGGGACCCAGCTCAGACCTCACCTGGCCCACGACGCCTTTCTTGATCCACTACTCTGCCTGTGCCTCACCCAGGACCCCTCAAGTCTTTAAGCACACTGTGGTGACCTCTCCAGCTTGTGAGCCCTGTGAGGACATCGAACAGATGCAGAACAGGGCTCAGAAAATATGATGATGACAAATGATCGAAGCAATGAGCTGGTTAAACACAAACCACGCTTAGGTCAAGTTCATCAAAGGCCGTTGTCTCCCTCCTCCCAGGGCCAGGTTTCAGGGGAACCTTTACCAAGAGCCCAAGGATCTTCTCTAACACTAACCTCACCTAAAACATTACCTGTTGGATGGATTTTATTTTCAGTTTCATTTCTTCTTACACTTGATGTCACATCATGACTATTCCACTGAGTAACTGAATGATCACTTCTGTTGTCTGGGCCAAGAAAGCCTAATTCAGGGGTAGGATATTGAGGACGAGAAGGTCAGGGGAGTGGGAGGTAGGAAATAGCAGAGGCAGGGGGCTCCCCCCATCCCCGATTTCACTGCATTGCTCAGCCCCTTTGTCCTTAACCAATCTGACAGTGATTACTGGGGGTCAGTATGTCTCCTCGCCTGATGGCCTGGCCTTCAGAGGCAGCTGTAGAGGTCACAAATCAAGCCTAAGTTCTAAGGCCCCTGTGTCATGCAGGAGCAGTCACCTGTGCCTTCAGAGGGTCAGTTTCTGACCCACAGTGATGCTCTCCCAGAGTCAGAGGTGGGTTGGTGACCGACCCTGCTCACCATGAGATGCTGCAGCTCTTTCTGTGCCCTGAACCCCTCCCTGTAGCCTGGCTGTGTTCAAGGGACAGCTGGACAAAGCAAGGCATGAGCGAGCAGGAGAGAGTGGGCCCTTCAGGGGCAGAAGAGATACAGAGAAACTTGGTTTCCCTCTGGCTGCTTCCAACTGGTCCCAGCCTAAAGCCACTTTTAATACACCCTGTGTGTAGACGATCTCCTGGGAGCTCGGAGGACTCCCTTAAGAGCTGGGATGTGGAACACTGGAGGATGTGGCTGGAATAGCCCTGCCCCCACATGAGGCTGGGGTTCTGGGGCTCTGTAGCTGCCCACGGGGAATGAAGCTGGGCCTGGCAGGTTCGCAGTGTAGACTGTCGGGGTGTCTGGCTGAAGCTGCTGGCATCCATGGTCACACCTCCCTCACCCATCTGACCATTTCTGATCTCAGCAGTTTAGCAGGGCTGGTCTGGCAGGCACTCGACTGAGCCTTGGGAGTTCAGCTTGGGAGTCTCCTCCACCCACCTCTCCTGGCCTCTCTCCTGGATCTCTCTCTCTACTTCACCACCTCTACCCTCAACCAAGTAGTTCTCTTCTTAGGCCACCGTGGGGAGGCCTGTGTGGAGTCCTAGTTGGGTGGGTGGTACGGAGGGTCCTGAGAAGTGGTGTCATGGCTGGGCTGGTGGGCTCTGTGCTCGCTGGTGGCTCAGGGTCAGTGAGGCAAAAAGGGTCTCTGCACAAAGACAATTCTCAGTGATGCGGACTGAATGCATAACATTGGGATAATGGTAATTTTATATTCTGTGAATTTTTCACAACTGGAAAGAAAAGAACTTGACTCTATGTGTGTGTGTGTGTGTGTGTTTAATATAATGGCCTAGAAAGGAAAATTCTTAAGTCAGACAGAGGAATGAATCATGTGCTAAACCACAGATGAGTCTCAAAGACATACCACTAGGTGTAAGAAACCAGCATACATGGCCACAGTTGTACAAATCCATGTACTTTAAACATGCAGAATAGGCAAACCATGGGATAAGAAGCACAGCCATCTGCCAAAAGCTGGGGAAGGTGGGAGGGGAAGTGCGTGTTTGATGGGCAGTGGCTGTCTTTGTGAGGAGATGAAATGCTCCGATTTAGATAGTGGTGATCGCTGCACAGCTTTGCAAACATGAAATAACCGTTGAGTTGTACATTTTACAGAGTAAATTTTATGATATGTGAATTAGATTCCAACTTAAAAATTGTGATTGATAAAGAATTTTTTTTTTTACAGAATTAATACAAGGAATACATCTTTCCTGAGTTTTATTTGGTTCTCATGCTTCTAAACATCTGTAGGCAAACAAACATCTGGACAGAGATGAGGACTCAGGTTTCCTCCTTCAGGGACTGACTTCTCTGCGCTTCCCTTCATCACCAAACAACGAGGATCCTCAGCCTCTGCAGGAGGCTCTCCATGTTCCTATTGTCCTGCCTCCTCCTTCTCCCCACAAGGACTGCTTCCTCCCTCTGCTCTCAGCCTCCTGAGTTGAGTCTGGACTCCTCTCACCGCTGCTCTGGCTGGGCTCCTGACCGCCCTCTGGCTGCAGCCTCTCGGGCCTCCTGTTTGCTTCCTCCCTGTGATTACTGACCTGCTTTAACTGCAGTTCTGAACTTGTCAGTTCTCTATTCACAGCACCTGAGTGGCTCCCATCTGCCTTGGAAGGAGAGTGGCATCCACGGCCAGGCTCTGAATGTCTTTCACTCTCTCCCCTGCCCCCTTCCTCTGCCACGCCTCACCCCCTGCATCCATGCCGCAGTCCACGGCAACTTTGACATCATCCAGGAGTTTAGGTGAAACCTCTGCCTTTTTATCTGCCTTTTTTGGGGATCTTACTCTCTCTGTTGCACCTACCACTGGACCCTGGCTCCGGATTCCTGGCTGCTGAACTGTATTTCTCTGAGGCCTTGGCTTGAAAACCATTCTCTCTACTGATTTTCCTCTGAATCTCTCAGGCTGTGTTGTAACTCCTTGCCTTTCTTCTGGTCCTGTGTGCCATTTTCTCAGTGAGCACCTACCATATGGTGGGGCACTTATGTCTTGTCTGATGCCCCTCCTAGGCCCAGGGCTTCCTGAGGGCAGGATTCCAGTCTCCACGACTCGCTCAGGCCCAGAGGTGCTCACTGCTCATCTGCACAGAGACTGAGGGCTGTGGCTCCCCTGTCAGGCCCGCAGGGCCATCTGGGTCTCATCTCAGACACTGTCCGTGCTGCAGAAGAGCAGCTTCCACTCTAAGAAGCGCCCCCTCCCCATCTGCCCATCTTCCCAGCAGAGCCCCTCACCCTCCAGCCCATCCACCCTGGTGCTTCTCCTGGTCACTCTTCAGGGTCTTCTACCTGCTGGTGCTTTGGGAGCCCAGGATCAGAGCATGCAGAGCCCACCAGCCCTGCTTTCCAGGGGCTTCCATGCAGGGGAGGGACAGAGAAGGGACAGACAGACAGGAAATGCTCTGTGTCGCTTCACACAGAGCCGTGTACAGGCCTCGCGGACTTTGGAGAGAGGACAGGCTCCACGACTTGCCCCACTGCCAGCCTCCCGGCAGAGAAGGTGGGAAGGAAAAGGTCAGTCCTCTTGGGGCTTCGGGCCTGCTGTGCCCGAGCCGCCAGGGCGCCTTCGTCTGTGTAGAGGGCCTCGGCCAGAGCCTCCCCACGGGCTCCAGGGAGCTGCCACAGGCCCGGAGACCCCACACTTCATTTTAAGTAATTTTGTTTACTTGTTTATTTATTTTGGCTGTGCCGAGTCTTCACTGCGTGGGGCTTTTCTCTGACTGTGGGGCCCAGGCTTCTCGCCGCGGGGCTTCTCCTGCTGCAGAACTGGCTCTGGGAGGCGTGGGCGGCAGCAGTTGCGCCCCGGCACTCTACGGGCAGTAGTCGTGGAGCCCGCTCTGCTCCAGGGCGTGCGGGATCTTCCCGGATCGGACCTGTCTCCTCCCTTGGCAGGCAGACTCTTTACCGCTGAGCCCTGCCTGAAATCACACACTGCCAACATCTGCCAGCTTTGCTGAGGCCCAAGGACTGTTGAAGAATCAAGG
>ML664598.1:1247-13068 GCA_007570785.1 Antilocapra americana | reverse complement strand
GCATGATTCTCGAGAGTCTGCATTGCGGCCCAGTTGCTGCAATGGACACCGCTAGGTGCGTGACAAAGTACCACAAGAAGGGGCCTCCACCAAAGAGGCCACTCTCGAGCCTCCTGCGAGGTAAGCCAGCTTGCATGGAGGTTGACACCAAAATCCTCCCCTCCAAAAAAGGGTGTCCATTAAGCTCTACGCAGAGCTCAGGAGGAGATTGTCCACTGCCTCCCCTAGACAGTCAATGTCCAAAAAAAACCAGACTACTCGCCTTACAAAACAAAAAGGGAGGAGATGTTGGGGCCTGGCCGGCTGAGGCGATCAGCCAGAGCCATTACGGTCGGAACACTCCAAGCCTGCTGCCATATACGGCGCTGATAACGTGCCAGCTATACATTCGGCTGGCCAATCATCAAAAGGATCATGCGGCGAACATATATCCGACAGGCCAATCGCGTACAAGACATGTATTCCTTACATGCCCATCAGAATTCCCCCCTCCCTTTTCCCACTCACTCTCCTATTTCTCATATATAATCGCCTTGCGTTCAATAAAGTTTTGCACCTTGATCAGAAACATTGTCTTGCTGATATTCATCGCGCCTCTTGTCCCACCCCCCTTTCATCCGTTTTCAGGTGGATTCGGAGCTCAAGTTGATTGCTCTGCAGGCCAGAGCGTCTGAGCCCAGCTAGTGGCCGGAGCAATCGAGTGGGTGCAATGTCATAAATACTGTGATTTAATGTCATAAATAGTGAATGTGATGTCGAGTCTAGTGCAAGTGATGTCATACATATGCCCAGTGTGATGACACTGTATGGGATGTGCTGTTATTTGTATAGAAGATGTGATGTCATATACAGTTGATGGGACTTCACATATAGTGGGTGTGATGTCATGAATACAGTGCAAGTGATGTCATAAATACAGTGGTGAGATGTGAGAATGAGTGGATATAATGTCATAAATAGCCCATATGACGGCATAGATACATTGGGCAAGATGTCATATGTAAGGTACATGTCATCTAACCTATAGAGTGGGTTTGATGGCTCAGATTGATGCAGTATCACAAGTACAGAAGATGTGATTTCATATAGCTTTGAGGTGACTTCATATACATTGGCGGTGACATCATGAGTACATTGGATGTGATGTCATAAATGTAGCGGTGTGATGTCATAAAGATGGGATGTGATGGCACAGAGAGTACGTATGACATCATGCACATAGAGGGTGTGATGTCATACGTATAGCGGTTTTGATGAAAGGATACCGTAGAGATCATGTCAGATAGAGTGGTTGTGCTGTCATCCACACAGGGAACCTGATGTCTCATTAGTGGATATAACGTCGTAGACATAGTGAGTGTGATGTCACAGACAAATTGCCTGTGATTTCACACACAGCTTGGATGTGATGTCATGAAGTGGATGAGACATCCTATAGAGTGGGTGTGATGTCATGATTACAGTGGATGTGATGTCACTCCGTGGACATGGAGTCGTAAGATTGGGTGTGATATCATGGATACACCTGATTTGATGTTTGAAACACTGGGGTGTGATGTCATAAAGAGGGGCTATGATGTCATAGAGAGCATATGATGTCATACATGTACTGGGTGTGATGGGCATAGAGTGGATGTGATATCATCTGTACAGTGGGTGAAATGACACTGATACAGTGGAAGAGATGTCAGATATAGTGTGTGTGATGTCCAAGAGAATGAGTAGGGAAACCCATATACTGCGTATGATGTCATAGATATATTGGATATGATATGCATACATGCAATGTGTGTGATATCATCGAGAGAGTTGTTGTGATGATGCAGTCGAGTGGGTGCAATGTCATACATAGTGTAATTTAATGTCATAAATAGTGAATGTGATGTCGAGTCTAGTGCATGTGATGTCATTCATATGCCCAGTGTGATGACACAGGTATTGGATGTGCTGTTATTTGTATAGAAGTTGTGATGTCATAGAGAGTTGATGGGAATTCACATATAGTGGGTGTGATGGCATGAGTACAGTGCAAGTGGTGTCATAAATACAGTTTTGTTATATGAGAATGAGTGAATATGTTGTCATAAAAAGCCCAGATGATGGCATAGATACATTGGGAAAGATGTCATACATAATATAGTTGTCATCTAACCTATAGAGTGGGTTTGATGGCTCAGATTGATGCAGTATCACAAGTACAGAAGATGTGATTTCATATACCTTTGATGTGACTTCATATACATTGCAGGTGATGTCATGAGTACATTGGATGTGATGTCATAAATATAGTGGTGTGACGTCATAAAAAGTGGATGTGATGGCATATAGAGTACGTATGACATCATACACATAGAGGGTGTGATGTCATACGTATAGTAGTTTTGATGAAAGGATACAGTGGAGACCCTGTCATATAGAGTGGGTGTGATGTCAGATAGAGTGGTTGTGCTGTCATCCACACAGGGTTCCTGATGTCTCATTAGTGGATATAATGTCATAGACATAGTGAGTGTGATGTCACAGATAAATTGCTTCTGATTTCACATGCAGTGCGGATGTGATGTCATAAAGTGGATGAGATATCATATAGAGTTGGTGTGACGTCATGATTACAGTGGGTGTGATGTCATACCGTGGACATAGAGTCCAAAGAGTAAGTGTGATATCATGAATACACCTGATTTGAAGATTGAAACATTTTGGTGTGATGTCATAAAGAGTGTATATGATGTCATAGACAGCATATGATGTCATACAGGTACTGTGTGTGATGGGCATATTGTGGGTGTGATATCATCTGTACAGTGGGTGGAATGACACAGATACAGTGGAAGCGAAGTCAGATGTAGTGTGTGTGATGTCCATTAGAATGGGTAGGGAAACCGTTATTCTGCGTATGATGCCATACATATATTGGATATGATATGCATACATGCAATGTGTGTGATATCATCGAGAGAGTTGTTGTGATGATGCAGTCGAGTGGGTGCAATGTCATACATACTGTAATTTAATGTCATAAATAGTGAAAGTGATATCGAGTCCAGTGCATGTGAATTCATCCATATGCCCAGTGTCATGACACAGGTTTGCGATGTGCTGTTATTTGTATAGAAGATGTGATGTCATATACAGTTGATGGGACTTCACATATAGTGGGTGTGATGGCATGAATACAGTGCAAGTGATGTCATAAATACAGTGGTGTGATGTGAGAATGAGTGGATATGATGTCATGAAGAGCCCTTATGTCGGCATAGATATATTGGGCACGGTGTCATACATAAGGTACTTGTCATCTAACCTATAGAGTGGGTTGGATGGCTCAGATTGATGCAGTATCACAAGTACAGAAGATGTGATTAAATATAGCTTTGATGTGACTTCATATACATTGGGGGTGACATCATTAGTACATTGAATGTGATGTCATAAATGTAGCGGTGAGACGTAATAAAGAGGGGATGAGATGGCATATAGAGTACGTATGACATCATACACATAGAGGGTGTGATGTCATACGTATAGTGGTTTTGATGAAAGGATACAGTGGAGATCATGTCAGATAGAGTGTGTGTGATGTCAGATAGAGTGGTTGTGCTGTCATCAACACAGGGCTCCTGATGTCTCATTAGTGGATATAACGTCATAGACATAGTGAGTGTGATGTCACAGATAAATTCCATGTGATTTCGCACGCAGCTTGGATGTGATGTCATGAAGTGGATGAGACATCATATAGAGTGGGTGTGACGTCATGATTACAGTGAATGTGATATCATACCGTGGACATGGAGTCCTAAGAGTGGGGGTGATATCATGAATACACCTGATTTGATGTTTAAAACGCTGCGGTGTGATGTCATAAAGAGAGAATATGACGTCATAGAGAGCATATGACGTCATGCTGGTACTGGGTGTGATGGGCTTAGAGTGGGTGTGATATCATCTGTAGAGTGGGTGAAATGACACTGATACAGTGGAAGCGATGTCACATATAGTGTGTGTGATGTACAAGAGAATGGGTAGGGAAACCCTTGTACTGCGTATGATGTCATACATATGTTGGATATGATATGCATACATGCAAAATGTGTCATATCATCGAGAGAATGGTTGTGATGATTCAGTCGAGTGGGTGCAATGTCATAATTCCTGGGATTTAATGTCATAAATATTGAATGTGATATCGAGTCTAGTGCATGTGATGTCATACATATGCCCAGTGTGATGACACAGGTATGGGATGTGCTGCTTTTTGTATAGAAGATGTGATGTCATATACAGTTGATGGGACTTCACACATAGTGGGTGTGACGGCATGAATACAGTGCAAGTGATGTCATAATTAGAGTGGTGTGATGTGAGAATGAGTGGATATGATGTCATAAAGAGCCCATATGACGGCATAGATATAGTGGGCACGATGTCATACACAAGGTACTTGTCATCTAACCTATACAGTGGGTTGAATGGCTCAGATTGATGCAGTATCACAAGTACAGAAGATGTGATTTCATATAGCTTTGATGTGACTTCATATACATTGGCGATGACGTCATGAGTACATTGGATGTGATGTCATAAATGTAACGAAGTGACGTCATAAAGAGGGGATGTGATGGCATATAGAGTACATTTGTCATCATACACATAGAGGGTGTGATGTCATACATATAGCAGTTTTGATGAAAGGATACAGTGGAGATCATGTCAGATAAAATGTGTGTGATGTCAGATAGAGTGGTTGTGCTGTCATCCCCACAGGGCTCCTGATGTCACATGAGTGGGTATAACGTCATAGACGTAGTCACTGTGATGTCGCAAACAAATTGCCTGTAATTTCACAGGCAGCTTGGATGTGATGTCATAAAGTGGATGAGTCATAATATAGAGTGGGTGTGACATCATGATTACAGAGGATGTGATGTCATACCATGGACATGGAGTCCTAAGAGTGGGTGTGATATCATGTATACACCTGATTGGATGTTTGAAACACTGGGTTGTGATGTCATAAAGAGAGGATATGACGTCATAGAGAGCATATGACTTCATGCAGGTACTGGGTGTGATGGGCATCGAGTGGGTGTGATATCATCTGTACAGTGGTGGAATGACACTGATGCAGTGGAAGCGATGTCAGATATAGTGTGTGTGATGTCCAAGAGAATGGGTAGGGAAATCCATATACTGCGTATGATGTCATTCCTATGTTGCATATGATAGGCATACATGCAATGTGTGTGATATCATCGAGAGAATGGTTGTGATGATGCAGTCGAATGGGTACCATGTCATAAATACTGTGATTTAATATCATAAAAAGTGAATGTGATGTCGAGTCTAGATCATGTGATGTCATATATATGCCCAGTGTGATGACACATGTATGGGATGTGCTGTTATTTGTATAAAAGTTGTGATGTCATATACAGTTGATGGGACTTCATATATAGTCACTGTGATGGCATGAATACAGTGCAAGTGATGTCATAAATACAGTGGTGTGATGTGAGAATGTGTGGATATGATGTCATAAAGAGCCCATATGATGGCATAGATATATTGGGCACGATGTCATACATAAGGTACTTCTCATCTAACCTATACAGTGGGTTGGATGGCTCAGATTGATGCAGTGTCATAAGTACAGAATATGTGATTTCATATAGCTTTGATGTGACTTCATATACATTGGGTTGACGTCATGAGTACATTGGATGTGATGTTATAAATGTAGCAGTGTGACGTCATAAAGAGGGGATGTGACGTCATAGACAGTATATGACGTCATGCAGGTACTGGGTGAGATGACTTCGAGTGGGTGTGATACCATCTGTACAGTGGGTGGAATAAAACTGATACAGTGGAAGCAATGTCAGATATACTGTGTGTGATGTCTAAGAGAATGGGTAGGCAAACCCATATACTGCGTATGATATCATACCTATGTTGGATATGATATGCATACATGCAATGTGTCTGATATCATCGAGAGAAAGGTTGTGATATGATGTCAAAAAGAGCCCATATGACAGCATAGATATATTGGGCACGATGTCATACAAATGTACTTGTCATCTAACCTATACAGTGGGTTTGATGGCTCAGATTGATGCAGCATCACAAGTACAGAAGATGTGATTTCATATACCTTTGATGTGACTTCATATACATTGGGGGTGACGTCATGAGTACATTGGATGTGATGTCATTAATGTAGAGGTGTGTCGTCATAAAGAGGGGATTTGATGGCATATAGAGTACGTATGACATCATACACATAGAGGGTGTTATGTCATACGTATAGCGGTTTTGATGAAAGGATACAGTGGAGATCATGTCAGATAGAGTGTGTGTGATGTCACATAGAGTGGTTGTGCTGTCATTCCCACTGGGCTCCTGATGACCCATTAGTGTATATAACGTCATAGACATAGTGAGTGTGATGTCACAGATAAATTGCTATGATTACACATGCAGCTTGGAAGTGATGTCATAAATTGGATGAGACATCATATAGAGTGGGTGTGACGTCATGATTACAGTGGGTGTGATGTCATACATGGAGTCCTAAGAGTGGGTGGGATATCATGAATACACCTGATTTGATGTTTGAAACACTGGGGTGTGATGTCATAAAGAGGGGATATGACATCATAGAGAGCGTATGATGTCATGCAGGTACTGGGTGTGTTGGGCATCGAGTGGGTGTGATATCATCTGTACAGTGGGTGGAATGACACTGAAACAGTCGAAGCGATGTCAGATATAGTGTGTCTGATGTCCAAGAGAATGGGTAGGGAAACCCATATACAGCGTATTATGTCATTCCTATGGTGGGTATGACATGCATACATGCAATGTGTGTGATATCATCGAGACAATGGTTGTGATGATGCAGTTGAGTGGGTGCAATGTCATACATACTGTGATTTAATGTCTTAAATAGTGAATATGATGTAGAGTCTAGTGCATGTAATGTCATACATATTCCCAGTGTGATGACACAGGTATGGGATGTGCTATTATTTGTATAGAAGTTGTGATGTCAAATACAGTTGATGGGACTTCAAATATATTGGGTGTGATGGCATGAATACAGTGCAGGTGATGTCATAAATTCAGTGGTGTGATGTTAGAATGAGTGGATATGATGTCATAAAGAGCCCATCTGATGGCATAGATATATTGGGCACGATGTCATACATAAGGTACTTGTCATCTAACCTATACAATGGGTTGTATGGCTCAGAATGATGCAGTATCACATATTAAGAAGATGTGATTTCACATAAATTTGATGTGACTTCATATACATTGGGGGTGACGTCATGAGTACATTGGATATGATGTTATAAATGGAGCAGTGTGACGTCATAAAGAGGGGATGTGATGGCATATAGAGTATGTATGACATCATAAACATAGAGGGTGTGATGGCATACGTATAGCGGTTTTGATGAAAGGATACAGTGGAGATCATGTCAGATGGAGTGTGTGTCACGTCAGATAGAGTGGTTGTGCTGTCATCCCCACAGGGCTCCTGATGTCTCATTAGTGGATATAACGTCATAGACATTGTGAGTGTGATGTCACAGATAAAAAGCCTATGATTTCACACGCAGCTTGGAAGTGATTTCATAAAGTGGATGAGACGTCATATAGAGTGGGTGTGACGTCATGATTACAGTGGATTTGATGTCATACGGTGGATATGGACTCCTAAGAGTGGGTGTGATATCATGAATACACCTGATTTGATGTTTGAAACACTGGGGTGTGATGACATAAAGATGGGATATGACATCATAGAGAGCATATGATGTCATGCAGGGAGTGGGTGTGATGTGCATCGAGGGGGTGTGGTATCATCTGTACAGTGGGTGGAATGACACTGATACAGTGCAAGCGATGTCAGATATAGTGTGTGTGATGTCCAAAAGAATGGGTAGGGAAACCCATATACTGCGTATGATGTCATACCTATGTTGGACTTGATATGCATACATGCAATGTGTGTGATATCATCGAGAGAATGGTTGTGATGATACAGTCGAGTGGGTGCAATGTCATAAATACTGGGATTTAATGTCATAAATAGTGAATTTGATGTCGAGTCTAGTGCATGTGATGTCATATATATGCCCAGTGTGATGAGACAGGTATGGGATGTGCTGTTATTTGTGTAGAAGGTGTGATGTCATATACAGTTGATGGGACTTCACATATAGTGGGTGTGATGGCATGAATACGGTGCAAGTGATGTCATACATACCGTGGTGTGATGTGAGAATGAGTGGATATTATGTCATAAAGAGCCCATATGACGGCATAGATATATTGGGCAAGATGTCATACATAAGGTAATTGTCATCTATCCTATAGAGTGAGTTGGAAGGCTCAGATTGATGCAGTATCACAAGTACAGAAGATCTGATTTCATATAGCTTTCATGTGACTTCATATACATTGGGGATGACGTCATGAGTACATTGGATGTGATGTCATAATTGTAGAGTTCTGACGCCATAAAGAGTAGATGTAATGGCTTATAGAGTACGTATGACATACACATAGAGGGTTTGATGTCATACCTATAGCGGTTTTGATGAAAGGATACAGTAGAGATCATGTCAGATAGAGTGTGTGTGATGTCAGATAGAGTGGTTGTGCTGTCATCCCCACAGGGCTCCTGATGTCTCATTAGTGGATATAACCTCATAGACATAGTGAGTGTGATGTCACAGATAAATTGCCTGTGATTTCACACGCAGCTTGGAAGTGATGTCATAAAGTGGATGAGTCATCATATAGAGTGGGTGTGACGTCATGATTACAGTGGATGTGATGTCATACCGTGGACATGGAGTCCTAAGAGTGGGGGTGATATCATGAATACACCTGATTGGATGTTTGACACATTGGGGTGTGATGTCATAAAGAGTGGATATGACGTCATAGAGAGCATATAACGTCATGCAGGCACTGGGTGTGATGGGCATCAAGTGGGTCTGATATTATCTGTACAGTGGGTGGAATGACACTGATACAGTGGAAGCGATGTCAGATATAGTGTGTGTGATGTCCAAGAGACTGGGTAGGGAAACCCATATACTGCGTATGATGTCATACCTCTGTTGGATATGATATGCATACATGCAATGTGTGTGATATCATCGAGAGAGTGGTTGTGATGATGCAGTCGAGTATTGGGGCCCAGCCGGCTGAGGCGATCCGACAGAGCCATGAAGGTCGGAATACTCTAAGCCTGCTGCCATATAAGGCGCTGATTACGTGCCAGCTATACATTCGGCTGGCAAATCACCAAAAGGATCACGCGGCGAACATGTATCCGACAGCGCAATCGCCCACAAGACACGTATTCCTTACATACCCTTCAGAACTCCCCCCTCCCTTTTCGCACTCCCTCCCCTCCTCCCCATATATAATCGCCTTGCCCTCAATAAAGTTTTGCAGCTTGATCAGAAACTTTGCTTTGCTGCTGTTCTTTGCGTCTCTTATCCCACCCCCCTTTCTTCCGTTTTCAGGTGGATTCGGAGCTCACGTTGATTGTTCTGCGGCCCAGAGGGACTGCGCCCAGCGATTGGCCGGCGCAACTGTTGCCCAACGTGGGGCCCGAAAACCGCTTGGATGGACCGCCCTCCCCTTTGACCAGTTCCAGCAAGGAGCACCACGATTACCCGCTCGTGAGATGACTCCGGAGAGAGTCGCCCCCCACTCGATGGCGGCATTTGGTCAGGTAAGTATTAATCATGGGACAAGCATGTTCGAAAGATGATGTTTTTATTAGCCAGCTTAAAAAATCGCTCAAGGTGCGAAGAATTCGGGTTTGTAAAAAAGATTTAGTTTCGTTTTTTCATTTTATTTTTAAAACCTGCCCCTTGTTCCCTCAACAAGGTACTATCGACACTCGTATGTGGAATCGTGTCGGAGATTGCCTTAATGACTATTATGGTGTCTTTGGTCCCCAGAGTGTGCCTATCACCACCTTTAACTACTACAATCTTATAAAAGATATTCTCACCAACCAGGGCCATACCCCAGACATTCAGCACCTTTGTCAGGAAGGACAAAGAATCCGTTCCCGCCACTCCCGTCCCCCCTCTAGAGCGCCCTCTACCCAAGATCTTATACAAAGCGACCCCATACACCCAAATAACTCCAGCGCCGCTACCTTTACTCGCCCCCCTTCACGGGCCCTCTCAAACTGTCCCTCGATTTCTATCAATATTGAGACAAATCCAAATCCTACTGCTATATACCCCGATCTTAAAGACCTAAAAGGAATAACCAGCACGGACACAGACGATCAGATGCCCTCTGCTGACCGAGCTAATCTAGAAGATGAGGCAGCCCAGTATAACGGCCCTGACTAGCCTCCCTCCTCCTCTGCCCCTTCCGCTCCCGCCACAGCCACTGTTTTAAACAAGCCCACGCTTAATGCCTCTCCACCGCAGCCCACTTCCGTGCCTCCGCCCTGTTCAGCCGCCATCTTACAGATCTGCGCTCCCGCCCTTTGTGCCACCGCCATATTTTCCCACCCACCCAGTTACACCCACCGCTCACAACACAGCCCGCCTTCCAGCTCCTATTCTGCATAACACTGAGCTACCACCCATCAACCAAACTCCCCTACCCCAAACAACTTTCTTCAAAAAGCCCTGATTTTCATCCAAGATGTTAAAGCGGTAGCCAAAGAACTCGCCGACCTGACTGTCTCCGCCCCCCAAGAGCTCTTAGCCTTCCCAGTTACTAGGAGCCAGGCTCAGCCTCCGCCTCGTGAGGCAACAGACTCTCAAAGCCCAGAGCCCAGTGCTCACGGACCCCCACTTAGTGATCATGATGAAGAAGAGTCAGAACACTTGCCTTCTGACAATGATGAGCCCCTGGTCCCACCATCCCCCCATACTTACAAAAAGCTCAGCTTAAAAACGCTAGAAAAGGTCAAAGCGGCAGTGGCCAACTATGGCCCCAGTGCCCCCTTCACTGTTGTCCTGATTGAAAACCTTACTGATCGATGGCTTACACCCAATGATTGGTACTTCCTAGCCAAGGCTGCCTTAAGCGGCGGTGATTTTATACTCTGGAAAAGTGAATATGAAGAGGCTTCCAAACAGTTTGTTGAACGCAATTCGCGTAACCCCTCTTCAAAAGGTTGGACTCTCAAAAGGTTCCTTGGCTCTAACCCCTACCAACGTAAGGAAAAACAGCCTCAATTTCCCCCCAGGTTACTAACACAAATTTGGTCAGCAGGTGTTAAAGCGTGTTAAAGCCTTCCCCACAAAGGCGCTGCCACCACCTCCCTTGCAAAGATCAGACAGGGCCATGATGAACCAAATAGTGATTTCATTAGTTGCTTACAAAAACTGGCCGAACGGCTTTTTGGCTCTGGAGAAAGCGAAAGCGCCTTCCTTAAACACCTCACTTTCGAACAATAGACATTTTGACAGCCACCCACCGGGCGCTTAACATCTCTAACCCCAGTCTAGCCCAAGACTGCTGGCTATGTCTCAGCCAAGGCACGCCCATGCCCCTGGCTGTCTCCGTTAATACATAAGACCTCAACACTATTGACCAAAACTGCACTCTCGGCCTGCCCTTCAGGGTCCAACCTACACTGTTTTCATTCTCCCCCCTGCATCTACAAACACCCGCACAATGATTCCACAGATATCCCCGTTGGTTTCCCTGCCTTTACCAACTGTAGCTCTGTGTTTAACTATACCTCTAGCTACACCACCCTCCTATGCCCTGGACCAGGAAAGGCATTCGTTTGTGGAAACAATCAAGCCTA
>SRVM01046679.1:0-18554 GCA_007570785.1 Antilocapra americana | reverse complement strand
TGAGAGGGCTTCCCCCGCCCCTTCTGCTCAGGCTCTCTGTCGTCCGCCCAGCAGTTGGGGAGTGGGGCTTCTCCTCTCTCCCGGCCCGGCCGCTCTGTTTTCTCGGCGTGCAGCTGAGCACTCCTTCTAAGGTGTATACAGCACCGATCTGTCCAGAATCCCCAGAAGTCGTGGTTAGCCTCCCCGGGGCTGGGTTGGGTTATGCCCACTGCTCTCAGGCGGGGGTTGGGCCGGTCCGCAGCCCTCAGCTGCCCAGCCTCTCTGTTGACTCCTCACCGCCCTTTGTTTTGTGCAGGGACCTGGGGGGGAGAGGGAGCTTTTCCTGGAAGGTTAGGTCCCTCAGGCTGCTCCGTTCCCTGAGCCCGCGGCCCGCCCCTCCCTGAGCAGGAGCAGTCTGCTTCGGCTGTGCTGCTGCTCTCGGCTGTTCCTTGTAGCTAGAGACGAATCTTGCAGGGCTTAGCTATTAATCTGCTTCTGCTCTCAGCTATATTGCTCTCCAAGATCCACCGCAGATCTGCCAGAGAGAATGCTCCCTGGTATTCGGAAACCTTTCTCCTCTTTTTTTTTTTTTTTTCCTCTTTATTCCAGACTCCCCTTCCGGGATGGAACCCGTCCCCAGCTCTTTGTCTCTCCCTCTACTTTTTTTTCTTTTGTTTCTTTTGTCCTACCTCCTCACGTTGGCACTGGGTCGCCTCTCCAGATGCCCGATGTCCTCTGCCAGCATTCAGTTCCTGTTTTTTGGAGTTTGCTCGGCCTTTAAAAGTTCTTTTGGTATATTTATTGGGGAGAGAGTGTTCTCCCCGTCCTATTCCTCCGCCATCTTAGTTTCTCCTCCCATTTCAGGTCTTTTTCAAATGTTCAGCCCCCCTCCTCTGCCCTTTCTTTTCTCTCTACCCACAGATATGCACAGCTTTTCTTTTTGTAAATGAACTTCTCCTTTGGTTACCCCATGTGGATCCCACCAAACTGTTTAATCAGAATCACCTACCATGTACATTTCCAGCCTAGAGATTGCTCCTGTAAATCATGGTGCATCTGTGTTCTAAGGTTGCATGATACTAAACTGTGTTAGTTCACAATTTGGGGATCTGTCCAAGATTGTGGATGAAGCGGAAAGGGTTTCCTGTATGTGTGTGTTCAGCTGTGGTGTTGAAGGCCATTTACCAAGATGTTGTGATCATGGTGAGGGGCCTTACTGTATTTCACTCCCCTGTATTTTCTGCGTTGGTTGCAGTTATTCATTTTCTCCTTGAGGAGTTTGGAAGCACCACAGATTGTCATTTCTTAGGGCACAGAGAGCTCTGCCCTGGCTGATGTCTTCTCCTCCTTGCCCAAGTGCTCTGTCACTCTCTGTAACTAGGGTCAGGTTCTGAGTCTCATGACACTGACTTCAAGGCTCTACCCAGAGCTGAATACCTACTCTGTGCCTTGCAGAATCGGCTCAGGTGGTTTCTGTCCTTGAGGACCCCTGGTGGGCAAGCCTCTGTCCATCCTCTAGACCTGTATGGTCCTGGGGGCTCTGGGCCCTGGCCCCCTTTGGGGCCACAATTGCTCTCTGTCTCTGTTCCTTGGTTCCATTGGCTTTCACCATGCTAGTCTTGTTGTGTGCTCCGGTCTTTGGCCTGGCTTCCCCCACATGTGGCATCAACTACATCCTCGTGGTCACGCGCTTCCCTTAGCTCTCCCCCACCCTCTCTCCTGACTTCAGTCTTTTTCACAGCCTTTACTACATAAAAGTCTCACTGTTAGTTAGCTAACTCCCTCCTGCCTCCCCTCCCCTAGGAGCTTCCCTGATGGCTCAGATGGTAAAGAATCTGCCTGCAATGTAGGAGGCCTGGGTTTGATCCCTGGGTGGGGAAGATGCCCCTGGAAGAGGGCATGGCAACCCATTCCATTTGTCATGCCTGGAGAATCCCATGGGCAGCGGAGCCTGGCGGGCTATAGCCCATGGCAGTCGTACTGAGCCACTAACACTCACTCACCCTCCTCCTTTCCCCCCAAGAATGGAAGGCTTATGACGGTAGGGACTTGGTTCCTTCTGCGGAGTCTCAGGGCCTGGGACACGGATGGCATGCTGATCAAGTGAATTAATGATGCATGAACCACTGGCTCCTCTACTTGGTGCTCAGAGCCTTGCTTGTTTCTTTCGTCTCCCTCCTGCTGTTTTTCTTCCACCTGATTTTCCCTCTCCCGACATCATGGCCACCTGACCTGTCTCTTGAGAAATCTGTATGCAGGTCAGGAAGCAACAGTTAGAACTGGACATGGAACAACACACTGGAACAACCGCCTAGTTCCAAATAGGAAAAGGAGTCCATCAAGGCTGTATGCTGTCCCCCTGCTTACTTAACTTATGTGCAGAGTACATCATGAGAAACGCTGGGCTGGAGGAAGCACAAGCTGGAATCAGGATTGCCAGAAGAAATATCAACAACCTCAGGTATGCAGACGACACCACTCTTATGGCAGAAAGTGAAGAAGAACTAAAGAGCCTCTTGATGTAAGTGAAAGAGGAGAGTGAAAAAGTTGGCTTAGAGCTCAACATTCAGAAAACGAAGATCATGGCATCCAGTCCCATCACTTCATGGGAAATAGATGGGGAAACAGTGGAAACAGTGTCAGACTTTATTTTTCTGGGCTCCAAAATCACTACATATAGTGGTTGCAGCCATGAAATTGAAATATGCTTACTCCTTGGAAGGAAAGTTATAACCCACCTAGACAGCATATTAAAAAGCAGAGACATTCCTTTGCCAACAAAGGCCCTTCTAGTCAAGGCTATGGAACAAATGTCCATCTAGTCAAGGCTCTGGTTTTTCCAGTGGTCATGTATGGATGTGAGAGTTGGACTGTGAAGAAAGCTGAGCACAGAAGAATTGATGCTTTTGAACTGTGGTGTTGGAGAAGACTCTTGAGAGTCCGTTGGACTGCAAGGAGATCCACCCAGTCCATCCTAAAGGAGATCAATCCTGGGTGTTCATTGGAGGGACTGATGTTGAAGCTGAAATTCTAATACTTTGGCCATCTCATGCGAAGAGTTGACTCATTGGAAAAGACCCTGATGCTGAGAAATATTGAGGTCAGGAGGAGAAGGGGACGACAGAGGATGAGATGGCTGGATGGCTTCACTGACTCAATGGACATGGGTTTGGGTGGACTTTGGGAGTTGATGATGGACAGGGAGGCCTGGCGTGCTGTGGTTCTTGGGGTCACAAAGAGTCGGACATGACTGAGCGACTGAACTGAACTGAACTAAACATCATGGCCATCGTCCTTCTGTCCATTTGTGAAGGCTCAGTTCAGATAGATGGTGCAGCCTCCTCCCATCCCTGCAGCTATAAATGTCCTCCCTCCACCCCAAGTCCTATTAAAAAGGAAACTTTCTCTTTGCGCCCCTCACATTCCGTGTGATCGATATGCATACATATTTTATTTCCCTTATGGTCCACTCTTAAGACCCGAAGGCAACGTATCCGTTCTGTGTGTCTAAGACGCTGCCTTGCACATAGTAGGGGCTTGTTAAAGGCTTGTCGGGCGTGTGGCCAGCGTGGCTGAACGAGGCGGGACATGCCTTGCGGCACACTGTTCTGGTGTGTCCCATGGGGAGAGGTCCACCTTGGAACCACCTTGGACTCTGGGAGGCTGTTTCTGGGGTGCAGGTTGCTGTGGTTTGGTTGAGTACGTGAGACAGAAGTCTAGAGCTGAGGTAGGGATGGAGGAGGAGTAGGAAGCGGTGTACTTTTCTCTTGGCTTCTATGAAGAGGAGGTCCCCAGCCTCCCCAGGCCTCAGTCTCCTGATCTGTACAGTATCAGGAGGACAGGGGCTGGATGCTGGGGTGTGTGCCAGGTTAATGGCTTGGTCATTTGAGTCCCATTTTGTTCTAATTACCTGTAGTCTTAGGTTTGATCAGGTAGGTCTCCTGGGTTTAACACGTGGTTCTGGCTGTCTTTATTAAGGCAGGTTATGGCACTATTAAGAGAAATAAGCTGTGAAGAAACTCACTTAAAATGCTGTGGTATCAAGTTTTACTATTTTTTTAAAGCAATCTTCGTTTCTTTGAGTACTTACCATTTGCAATGCAGAAGGCTTAAGACTGGCTTCTGGGAAATCTTGACCAGTACTTTGTAGACCAAGGATTTGAAAGTTCATTAGAAAACCACTCCCAGAGTACTGGGGATACTTTTATTATAAACTCTGATGTCTACCTTAAAGGGGTTTAATTTCACACCTTTCTAGATCAGATTGCATTGTGCAGTTGATGTAAGCTCTTGGAATTACAGTTGTATGAAATCACTCTGCTATAGGGTAACATAATTTGAAGGGGAAAAGGGGGAGCCTGGGAGTGATTGATGAGGCAGTTTCAATCATCTCTGCAAGTAGCTTTCTCAGGCTAGTTTGCCTGAACCCTGATGTGCGTGCGTAGGAAAGACTGCAGGGCCTCTGTAGGCAGAGTCTAGTCTGGAAGAATGGCCAGGTTCTTCTTTCATAACTTTCCCTTTGCCTTCCTTGGGGTAGCGTCTGGTTTCTGCTCAGCCTTTAAAGAACATCTTGAATGACAAGGTTCTCTAGGTCAGAGAGACAATTGGATGGGACCTGTGCAAACTGTCATACCCAAATCCAGACTTTATCTTTAGATCCCCTAATCTCTGTGGGATTTGCTTTCTGTTCGGTGATTTGAGACTGGCTGGAAGGGAGTTCCCGAGGGTGGGAGGGTGGTGAGGAGATTGGCCATTCTGTGCTGCACCATTACAGGACCCATCGTGGCTGTGGTCAAAATCTAGTCCCTTGTAAGGATGTGGGAGAAGGGAACCTTCTACACTGGTTCTTTCCAGTGCCTTTCCATTTGTCCCTTACCAGACTCTGGACTGAGTCCAAACATCTCGGCAACAGAGCAGAGGTTCTTTCAAAAACGACACATACTTGATCAGAACCAGCTACATAATTTGCAGAGCTCAGTGCATAATGAAATGTAGTATTAAGAATTTCAGGATGATGATAGCAGCAGAGCATCACCTGCGTGCCGGGCGCTGGGCCCCTTCACAGACTGACCACCCATGAGGTGGTGCCTGGATTTGATGATAACCTGAAAGTCACATAGGAGAAAGCCAGACCTCCCCACTGACCAAGAGCTTTCCCCTTACCTGTTCTCGTACCTCCTGTGGGGGCTGCCTCCCCTTCGGCTCATCTCCCCAGTGGGGTGAGCTCCCTCCTGGTCTGTGCTCAGCATCCACGTCCCACCCACTTCCCCCTGCAGCTGCCACTCAAGCGCCGACTGGGCTCCAGTGGCCACTGTCTTTTCAGAAGTGAAACGAGAGGTGTCAAACTCATCACCACCGATTTTAAAACATTAAAATTTTTCTTTTTTTCCTTCTCCTTTTTTGATAATTACAGTCTCACTTTCAGTGTAATGGTGTGAATGGAGACATTCCCACCCCCTTTTGTTTTCATTGTCAATAAAAACTGGGATGTAATTCCCAAGAGGCGCAGTGCTGTCTCCAAATGCTAGATGTCTTTTAATGCACCAAAGAGGTCACGTCTCAGCAGATAAAGTCTATGCTGTGCTTTTTGTTGGCCCTGACACGACGTGTGTCTTCTAACTGCCATTTAAAAACACTAAAAGCAGCTGCAAAAGTTATATCCTTTTGTGATTTTCCTTTTAATTATAACATTTAGGAAATTAGCATTTGGGGCCAAGATAATTCCAGTAAAGCAAGATAGTGAATTATTTAAAATGAAGCTGTATTAAAGTACAATTATAGTGATACTCTTTCCTTGATATTAACCCACATTTATATTTTACAGTCTATTGAGGTTTTGCTCTTTGAAATAATTATCATTGATTATGGAAAAAGGTGCATTTTAAAGTATGATTAGTAAATATACAATATTTAATAGAAGCTAAACAGTACCGGCAACAGCTGATATCACCTCATATTTAAAATATAGTTCCTGACTTTGTAATTATGACTCTCTCCACAGACTATTTAGAAGTTTAAGACTGAGCATCTTTATCTATTTAACTCTTCATTTCGAGGATATGGAAATCGCTATTTATCAAGGGGATCTTCTCTCTGTCTTGGACCGTTCGTCTTTAGCCTTGAGGGCCCCTCCTTCTCCGCCGGTTGCGGCCGTGTCTGTGGTCTTCCAGACCACTGCACACGTGGCCACCTCTGGGCTCCTTCTTGTCTCTGGGGATCACATACGGGAGGCAGGTGAGAGCACTTACCGTGTCCCGGTGCTCTGCAGATACTTCATGTGGGCTGTCTCGTTCCACACCTGTGTCCTGGGTAACCTCATCCATCTCTGCTCCATTCCCACCTGGATGCTGGTGAATCTCAAGACTGTGTCTCCATCCTTGAGAAGCGTCCAAGTGCCAGATCTTAGTCCTGTATTCCACCTGCCTGCCGGACAGCTCAGTTTGGTTGACCCTGAAATCATTAGATTCAGTGCTTGTAAAACTGAGCTTCCTTTCTTGAAGGCAGAATAGAGACCAACTGTGGGCTCTGGAGTCAGTTGATCTGCTGTTTACTGGAGACATGGCACTTTGGTGTGTAAAGTGGGGGCAAGAGGGCGCCTACCCCACAGGGCCGTTGTGAGAGACAGGTGAGGACTGACTTCTGTGGATGCTGGGCACCCCCCTCGCCTGCACCACCGTGAGCACAGCCGTGGCCGCTGCTTCTCCCTTTCCCCACTGGGCTTCTCCTCGTCTCAGGTCACAGACGAGAGGCAGGCTTGTGCACCTACTATGCACAGGCGCTCTGCAGATGTTTCCTGTGAACCGTCTTATTTGATGGGATGGGTGTTTGTCTCCTTTGGGGGAAGGCCTGTTATTTTCTTCTAAGTCTGCAAAAACTAAGCACCCAAGGTTAAATAGCTCATGCTTGGGGTCAGGACCACCAGCATTTGTATTCAGACCAACTGACCTCTGAGTTCAACCTCTTGGCTGTGATGCTCTGCCTCCCCACCCACTGTGTGACCTGCCAGAAACTGTCTTTGATTCTTTCCTTCCCATCACAACTCCGGACACAACGCAGCCCGTTACCAGGTTCTGTCACCTTGACGACTGCATGATATCAGGGCTTTTTTATCCCAGTTACGTTGGGTCCTGCCTCTGTCATCTCTTGTATCTACGTGACACTGGCCTCCTGATCTGTGTCTTGGCTTCTCCTCTCACCTGTTGTCTGTGGGCTCTCCAACAACCCTTTTCCAAGACACTTTTCTGCCACAGTCTTTAGGGTCAAGTTCAGAGTCCTCAGTATAACTTCTAAGGCCCCGCACCCTGTAGCTTCTGTAGTCCCATTGAACTTTGGATCTTGTCACCCTCCATGTGCCCCGTCCCCCCACCCCGGGAAACCAAGACCTGGCTTTATGGAGCTTTTCCTGAGCTGCTTCATCGTCTCGAGGAAGACTGTCATAGCCTAGGAGGAAGTTCCCTTGAGAGTCTTGCCAGATTCTGAGACCCGCACCTGCTCCACTTGTGTGATGCTGCCCTTCCTCACTCTGGCTCGTGACTCCCTGGGTGCACTTCTCGTTTTAATCCTGTTGTCACTTACAGACTGGAAGCCCCGCGAGGGCAGGGCCCACAGCTCCCTTCTCAGGTACTGTATCCCCTGTGCCTTGCACAGCACCTGGCACTGGGCTCAGTAAAATACATAGGTGCTGAGTGTCAAGCTGAAGAAGATACCAAAACTTCACCCATTACCAGCAGTTGTAGAGGTTAGCACAGATTTTAGTACCAGATTGATTCAAGCCCTCCCTCTGCTACTTGCCTGCTCCAAGCCCCAGTTTCCTGGCTTATAACCTCTGCAGAGGTTAGAGAACAAAGTGAGGGCAGAGCACGCTCAGCCTCCCGGCGCTGCGAGTTGTGAACGGTCCTGTGATAGGGGTTTGTTGTGGTTTTTGGGGGTTCTTTTGCCACACCGCAGGACACGAGGAATCTTAGTTCACCAACCAGGGATCAAACCCATGCCCCCTGCACTGTAAGGACAGGCTCTTAACCTCTGGAACTCCAGCAAAGTTCCTAAGTCCTGTGATGGGTTTTCATTCAACCCTCTCAGAGCAGCATTTGGCTTATGACTGTACTTTTGTGACATTGTCAGAGGAGAGCCATGTTGTCTGCTGATGGTCACATTGAGCCAATGTTCACAGAAAATAAAAATTGAGAATAAAGACAAAGGAAAATCCTCAGGTTTTGAAAGTGTTTTAGCCAGTGATTTTTTTCTTTTTTTTGACTCTACCTCTAAGAAGACTAAAGTGTACTGAAGTCTCATACTAGGAATCATTCCCAAGGATCTGTTTACCATTATATAAAGAGAATAATCACAAACGAGTTTTAATGAAGCCCTGCATCTACTTAGTGTAATGGCATGTAGATAAGGCTTGGGGATTGGCAAATACTCTTCATATAGATTCATGATTGATTTCTCATGGATGGCAGTACCTATAATCTACAGATCATTTTCATTTGACAGAAAAATATAACCCTAAATGAGAAGTTTCAATGAAGGATTTACTATTTTTATTATGCATCATAAACCAGAAGCATTGCTCATTAAATGAATGAACTAGCATGTTTTGGAAGCAGGCTGTTGTAGGTTCAAGTCCTGGTTCCTTGTCTTATCGTCCTGATCTTGGACAAGTTCTTTCACATCTCTGAGCCCTGGGTTCTTGAGATGTTAATGGGTTTATGCTGTGTGCTGTCTTCAGGATTTGCTGGAAGGCAGAGTAAGCAAACATGGAAACCACTCAGCACAGCACTCAGTTCTGCTCCCAACCCCCCAACCCCCACCGCTGCCCCTGAGACATCTTACTCTCAGTTGTAACCCAAATTCAGATGGTGACAGATCTGTTTGAAATTTCATTAACTCATCGTGAAGGTAACTGTTGCCAACCTGGATTTGCATGTTATCCAAGGAAAACAGTTAGCAATGGCTTTTTCCATAGTGTAGCTTTTTGGCTGTACCTGCCATCCCCCACAACAGGAAAAGGTGCAAGTTTTAACGTTTGCAATTCATGCTGTTTGAAAGGTATAGTGCAACCTTGAAGTCATTCAAGCTAGTATTTGAGAAGAAGTCAACTTTTGTTATCCATATTTTAATGTGTTTTAAATTGCCCAGTGACCCAGCTCCCTTTATTTTGCTACCAGTGTGGTCAATCTTTTCATCATCTCTGTAGCCCCCAGGAACTGCTATATCATATAATTACTGGTTACAGGAGGATCTTGAGAAACCTACATACAATAAAACTGTCTATAAAGTAGTAAAAGTATAAATTTGACTTTTGTGGGCAGTTACTATTGGCAGTACAATTATTCTGGGAAGTTTCCAAAACCTAACAGCCAATTCTTTGGAGTATTTGCTTGAAGGAGTGGTTGGGAAATGTGATATGTATGAAAAGATGGTTCAATTTGTGCATGACAATTGGCTATTAAGTATCTTACTGCTTTTCTTGTGATGTTTCCCCAGTTAATTCTCTTCTTAATTGATGTCTATGCTCTCTCTCTCTACCTCCCTGACAGTTTTTTCCCTGTAAAAGGACCCATTTGTCTAAGGTAGAGATTCTCCATTTTTTTTTACTAATCCGTGACTAAACTGCATGGGGTCGGCATGCTTCTCATTTAGAAGTCGTCTTTAACTCTGCTTCTTCCATATAGTGGAAGTATTTCCACTATATGGACTTTCATAGAGTGTTTTTTGTTTCCTTTTCTTCAAGTAAAGTTTGTTCCTTCTCGGCCTGAATTCAAGCACCCCAAAGTATGTCTAATTTCTAATCATGGTTATAGAGCAGAGAATACATTTTAAACTTGCTAATCCACAATGATTAAAAATCATGCTTGACAAACTGATGCATTTTGGAGAGAAAGAAAGAGTAAAAAAGCACTTTCAGAAAAGTAACTCGTTTTTCATTTGGTTTTATTAGACTTGAATTTGAGCGGCAACAGCGTGAAGAGCTTGAGAAATTAGAAAGTAAAAGGTAAGCCACGTGGTATGAAGTCTTATTAACACCACATAGGGATGGGTGCCTGTATTGATGTCCTAGACTGACTTTACCTGCGTCTGTGTCGTTCCCTCTGGCTCAGTGTCCCTCTTTTACACATCTGATGACTGTAACTCATTGCTATTAGCTGGTTAATTTTACTTCATATTTGAATTTTTAATTGTTTGTAATTACTTTTTTTTTTTTGTTCATGCCACACAGCACGTGGGATCTTACTTGCCGGACCAGGGATTGAACCTGTGTCCCCTGCATTGAATGTGCAGAGTCTTACCCACTGGACTACCAAGACCATCTCAATGTTTGAATTTTTAAAAATAGTTCATCTTCAAGTACTTGTGAGAGGGAATAGAGACAGTAGGGAATTTAATACACTCGTTAAATGTAATACACAAAATAATAGATGTATTTAAATTTAACTAAAACGTATATCTTCCTTAATAATATCCCCTGAGTTTTAAAAAAGCCAAAAGAATGGCAGTTACCCTTCTTATGCCTTCTCACTTTTTAAACATCTTTCCTTATGTTGATTGGCCATTTGTGTAACTTTCTCTACTCCACCTCTGCATGTTCTCAGCTCCCTTTTCTTTTGGGGTGTGTCTGTATGTGTGGTTATTTAATTAATTTGGAGAGGGTTTTTTAAATGTGTTCTGAATATAATTCTTTGAAAAAGCTGTATTTTTTTTTTCCTGTTCTATATAACAAGCCAAGAAATGGACCAACGACAGATACTAGCATAGAAAGTAAGGCCACAGAAAATCTGTACCCTGGATATTTATTTCCTAGAACATGGAGTCTGGACGCTACAGATGAATTTGTTTAGCTCCCAGCATCATGTAAGATAGGGCTTGGGTGGGTCAGGAGAGAGACTCTGCACCCACACCCTGACACGCCCTGTGCTCTTGCTCCAGGGGCCATCCCTCCCAACCTTGAAACACTGAGTTAGCACCCAGTCGGGACCCTTTGCTCTCTTAGACACATGACATATAGCCCCTGGAATCATGCATTTAAGTATTCTAATGGAGATTGCCATTATTTTCAATGTTATGCATTAATAAGCAATATTTTGGGTCATTTGGTGATTGCCATTGGTCCTAAACCAGTGATTAAATGCTTGACAGCGTGTAGTTATTTGACCTGGAACAATGAAATGTTGATTATCTTGACTTTGATATTTGACCCTGATGAGTTGAGGACAGCATAAGTATTTTTATTTAATGTCATTTTGTCACCAAATTTTCACTGAGTTTTAGCCACTGGGCTGAATAAAATTATTCACATTTAAATTTAAATTGGGCACGGCTATTTCTCTTTGAGCTCAGGGGTCTTTTAAAATTATATCATGCATAACACATTATGCTTATAGGCACTACGAAGAAATGATATCAGAGGCTACTCGAGGAGATTAGGCAAATGATATGTAGGACAGTTACAGAATAAAAAAATTAAACAGCAGGCCACTGGATGAAAGGAAAGAGCTGTTCTCTTTTTTTAAATTTTAGTGAAGGGTGTGCAGTGTAAGTCCATTTCCAGGACGTGTCAGTTCAGGGAGAAGTCAAAGCAGCACGTGAAGCTAGTGACCAAATAACGACCTGTCACCTCTTTGCGTTTTAGAAAACTCATAGAAGAGATGGAGGAGAAGCAGAAGTCCGACAAGGCGGCGCTGGAGCGGATGCAGCAGGAGGTGGAGACACAGCGCCAGGAGACGGAGATGGCGCAGCGGCAGATCCGCAAGCAGGAGGAGAGCCTCAAATGGCGCAGCTCGCACCTGGAGAGCACGCTCAAGGACCTGCTGGCCGAGAAGGAGCGCTTCGAGGAGGCGAGGCAGCGGGAGCAGCAGGAGAAACAGGAGGAGGAACGCTTCCTGCGTGTCCAAGAGGAGCTCCAGCGCCTGCAGGAACTCAATAGCCACGAGAAGGCCGAGAAGGTCCAGATATTTCAGGAGCTGGAGCGACTCAAGAGGCAAGAGGAGGAGCAGTACGCCAAGCTGAAGCAGGAGAAGCAGCGGCTGCAGGAGCAGGAGCAGGAGCATCAGCTCCAGGACCTCCTGCAGCAGCATTTGCCCAGGCTGTCAGAGGAAAAGCAGAGTGTCCGATCGATCCTCGATCCTCTCGGCCTGGACAATACTCTGTACCTAGTGGAGAAAGAGATGGAAGAAAAGGAAGAGCAGCTGGCGCAGTACCAGGCCAGTGGCAGCCAGCTGCAGAAGCTGCAGGCCACGTTCGAGTTCACGGCCAAAGTGGCCCGGCAAGAGAAGGTGAGGCGGAAGGAGGAGATCCTCGAGTCCCGAGAGCAGCAGCAGTTCGAGGCGCTGGAGCGCGCGGTGGCCCGGCTGGAGAGGAGGCACTCTGCGCTGCAGAGGCGCTGCGCCAGGGCCGCCGGCGGCCAGCAGGCCGGGCAAGAAGCCCTGGAGAAGGACCGGGAGAGGTGAGTGCGGCCCGGGGAGCGCCTGCCATGCCTTCCGGGGCCCCAGGCATTAGGTTAATGGCTTGATTTCTCCCCCTGAGTGCTGTATCTCTGACTGATAATGTCAGTGAACGCTAAGCCTTCTTTTCTTTTTCCTTAGAATCCTTGTTTTAGAATCACCATCCTAAAGTTGAAAAAAAACACACAAAAACCAAGTCCTGGTCCGTTACCTAAGTGACCTCTGATCGAGTGTGTAATATTTTAATAAGCACGGACTACTGAAAAGGCTTCCCGCCCGATTTCCCCGCCCCCCCATTCTTTTTTCTTATCTCCGCCCTCCCTCTTCCTCCCCCTCTTCTCCCCACACCTCAACATCTCCATGAGGATGAGCAGCGCTTACTCTGGTAAGGATCGCTCCGGAGTTCACAGGTTGTGTAGACACCAATTTCCATACCTGGCAGCGAAATGAAAAGCAGTCCTCCCCCGCCCCCAAACCCTGGGGGTTCTTGGCGTTTAATGGGAGACTTCGGGATTCTGAATTAAAAAATGAAGCTCTCCAGATGTTCTGAACACAGGTCTCTCCAGGCTCATTTGCTGATGGTTTACTGTTACTACTGCCAAGGTTGTGAACTAGGAACCAGTGCTGTTTTCTTGGTAAAAGAAGAGTGTTCCTCTTCCACTACCTTGTTCCTGTCACACAATGCTTCCCAGAGGTAGGACCTCAAAACAGATAAATACACAAACTGGAGGATCCTTTTTCTGCCAACCCTGTAGGTGTGATGCCAAGACTGTAAGCGAAACTGGCAGCCACCTGGTTTGCAGATGTCTCCAGATTTGGTGTTCTGCAAGGGGGCTTCGTCCCCTACCCAGCCGCTTCCTGCCCTGCTCGCTGTGGACAAGCTCTTCCATCTTGGGGCTGCAGTGTTTGTCCTTACCCTAGGAGGAGGATGTGGAGCTTTTCTTTAGGAATTCCAGACCCTTTGGTCTATTGGGATCTTAACTGAAGGTCCAGTACAGGGGACTGGAAGGCTCCCTGCCTCCCTGAAGTCCTCCCCCTGCCTCCCACACCTTCCCAGGGGCTGCGGCAGAAGCCACCTGCTGGCTTGTCGGAGCCCAGCTTGACACTGGCAGAGGCTTGGGATCCATGCTGGTGACAAGGCAAGACCTACGGTGAGGTGTTGCTGGAGCCATCATCAGGGTCAGGACAGCCTCCTTTCAAATCATCTGCTTCAACGATTCTCTAAACCAAGCTCCCCAGTGATTCCCTCAGGCAAAACAGTGACAGATGAAACAGTCAAAAACACAAAGCTGTGACTTCTGAGGAGCAGGTCTGAGGTTTAAGAAAAAGATTGGAAGTGTGTTATGTACATGGAATTGCTGGACAAAGCCCCAGCCCCAGGAAATGCAAAGCAGAGGAGGGCGTGCTCTCAGTGTGGGTGCTGCACTGAGAGTGCAGCGGGGCTTGGAGCCTGCCGTCCCTGGCTTCTGTCAGCTGGCCTCGCTCCCTGGCCGTTTAGTATTAGTACTCGATTGTAGCGGATACACTTCAGTGATCTCCCAGTGTCAGCATTTCTCTGGAAGCTGTGCAAAGGCGGCTTTTGGCTTCGTGTGTTTTGATGGAGTAGATTTTGCAAAGCCCTGATTGAGCCCAGCAGATTCTCAGCCCTTTGCTGTGGCTGACAGTCCTGTACCATTCTGGGGGTCTTGGTTTAGCGTCTTCTTATTTCTCTGGGCACTCCCAACTGAGCCAGGGCCCGCTGTGCACCCTGACCTGACCACTTGTGAATTTCCAAAGTGCAGAATATCAGATTCACAAGGAGCCAGGCGGCACCACCGCTGCACTGCGTCTGTCTCTCTCTGCCAGCTTGCTTTATGAGCTAGGTTTAATCCGTTTTCTTCTTCTTTCCCCCTCGATGGTTATATAACTACAGGGGACAAGTGTTCGGCACTTGGAAAGTGGCAGGGTTGCATCTCGATACCAGCTCGTGGCTCCTTGGTCCTCCTGTCTGCAGACCAGAGTTGCTGCCAGGCAAGGTCTTGTGCTGCGACCCTTTCCTTGGGACTCACCGCTGTCCCTTGCCGCTCATATAAACCCCGCTCAGCCTTCAGAGCCCCACCAGAGCCTCTTTGCTTTGGTGGAGCAAAGTGGAGTCTTTTCTGCTGCCCAGCCCTGAAGGATGACTTTGAACAACTTCATGGGTGTCATCTTAATTACAAACCTTGGCCACCACCTACTTGAATTGGCTCTTCTTCCTTACCGTCTCTGAGATTTTGTGTGGACCTCGTTCCCTGGCTGTCTGCCCCCAACTGGGTGCTGACATCCCTCCCCTGTGCTCACTCTTTTCCTTTGAGAAGGCTATGTGCTCTGCAGGCTGGCACTTGGTGATCAGTAGGCAGATGAACGGCTTAGTTGAGCTGGGCACTGCCTCCTGTGGAACCCAGGAGCACCTCCTGTGGTGATCCCATAATCATATGTCCAAGAACCAAGAGCTTGGCTTTCACGATCAGAGCAGAACAGTCAGACTGCTGCTGGTGACATGAGAGCTGGCAGTGTCCAGCATGTCAGCCTCTGGAGCCAGAGTCTCTGAACTTTGGACCCGAAGGAATTTGGAGAGACTAGTTACTCTCATTTGATACACGAAGACCTGGACATCCAGGACTCGTAACAGTGAGTGGGCTAGCGTTCCTTAGGACACACTGACTGGCAGGCTTGGCTCTTTGGCCTGATGCCCTGAATTCAGTCACGCCCAGGCCAGCGGGAGACCGGCCTCATACATGCTTGACCTTACATTAGCTGTATCGTTTGCCTTTGGAAATAAATGTTTGGTTCCAGAGCTTATGGTTTGTATTAATTTCTGTAGCTACTCAGCCTGTTTTCCTAGGTCTGTCTCACCTATTTCCCCTTTCCACACCCTCTGCCTTAGCCAGCGCAGATTCCTGGTTTTTGTGGCTTAGTCCCTTTGTTTCTGCACCTGGACTACCGTTCACTGTCATCTCCAAATGCCAAATTCCCACTGGCCGGTGTGGACTCAATTTAGAACTGCCTTGACCTTGAAGGTTCTCCTACATTGGCGGCTTTAAAAGATTTTTTAAAACAAAAATCTCTTTGGCAGATGGACATCCTCGTTGGGATATGATGTATAGTCCACAACCAACTGTTTTGCTGAAGCCAGGGCCGGGGCTCCGAGTCCTGCACTTGTACCTCTGAGGATTTACTGGGGACCGTGGGAATACCTTTGCCCTGGATGCAGGACTCTCTCTGACTTCTGGATGTCCGTGGCACTTGTCCTGAAACTCTCTTGTGACTTGTTACCATCTTATACATTGTCCTGTAGGTCTGCAGTACCTTTTCTCCCAGAAGGTAAAGCTCCTCGTGCAGTTTTTGTCTGGATCTCCTGTGGTTTCTAGGGAAGAAGCACAGGAGACAATGTTAATGAGTGAATTCACATGACTTCCATCTTTGTAGGTTAGAACATGAAATCCAGCAGTTGAAGCTGAAGATCTGTGAGGTCGATGGTGTTCAAAAAGGGCATTGTGGGACCTTGGAAAGCCTGCCGCTTCCAGCTTACCATCCGGTACAGAAGAATCTCACCCTGTCCCTCTGATGGATGCGAGGTACTGGACAGCACACTGAGGCCAGGCCTATTTCTGACGTGATTTGGTGACTCAGGGTACCCTGTGTTGGCCAGTTTGCACATGAAGGGCTCTGTACAAGGTGATGAGCGGTGCTTGTCCCCAAGACAGATTTGTCTCGATTGCTGCTGCCTGGCCCCTGGTGGGGTGAGATGTCCTTTAAAAGGCTCAAGACCAGATACTCGGCCAGTCACATCAAGAATTCTGGTGCAAGTAGTTTGTGTAAGAAGGTAGAGTTTTTTTTTTTTTTTTTAATTTTCTTTATTGTGTTGATTTTACCATACATTGACATGAATCTGCCATGGGTATACATATGTTCCGCTTCCAGAACCCCCCTCCCTCCTCCCTCCCGATTCCCTCTCTCTGGGTCATCCTGGTGCACCAGCCCTGAGTAGAGTTGTTAAAAGGTTCACAGAGGGACTTCCCTGGTGGGCCAGTGGTTAAGAATCTGCCTTGCAATGCAGGGGATGTTGGCTTACTCCCTGGTCAGGGAACTAAGATCTCACATGCTGAGCCCGCATACTGCAACTGGGGAATCTCTGTGCCACAGTGAAGGATCCCGAGCGGTGCCAGGAAGACCCCACGGGCTGCAACTAAAACCCAGTGCAACCAAATAAATATTTAAAGGAAAAAAGGGTCAGGGGAACCAGAAAGGAGTGATGCCAGGCCAGGTTGAGAGGGACAAAGTAGAGTCGATTGAGTTGTACCAAGGACCTTGTGCTGGCTGATAATTTACAGACGTCGTTGAGTACAAATAGATATCACAGACTGTACCAGAATTCAGAATGATCACGAATAGCACGCATGCATATCTGATGTTACTATAGAAAAGTGATTTCGACTTGGGTGGCATCATGAGTTGATCTGTGGCTTGGAGCCTTCAGCTAAATCGACCAATTCATTTTTTTGCCTGTAGGAAAATTGACTGTTTTCCTCACCCCATCTATGATGGGGACATTTCAAACTGGGCTGTCCTGAGCCCTGGGTACTAGGAGATAGCTATTCAGATACCAAAATGTACTCAGACTGGCACAAACCTCTGAAGTCCTTTAAACCTAGGTTTGTCTTCCTCTGTGGCACTTAAGATTTAAGTAAAGGTTCAGGGAGAGAACTTGTTTGTAGGAGGCCTTGGCTTATATTCAGTTGCATATGATTTTCTTTACTGAAATACTGAAATGTAAATATTCTGTTACCCTTGCACCATTCTTTTGGGCTATTTTACCTATAATATTAATCTCTTTACCCAGCACATCAGAAAGTCGTTTAGCCATGGGCAGTAGCACAGAAATGTTTCTAGAATTATTTGTAGACTTTGATGAAACTAGATTTTTAATTTTCTAGTGTGCTAAGATGTAAACACACAAAACAATGCATTTAAAACAATCTGTGTAATTCAGTGTTTGTAGACCTGGGGCCGGGAGCCTAGAAATGAGAAAGCCTTGCCTTTGGGCGGCCTGAGTCACTGGCAAGATTTTGATGGGACCAAAGTCCTCTATTCTCCCTGGTTCTTCTGGGTGGATGGCTGCACTTTATACAGTTTCCCCTATGTACTGTATGGAGTGCCAGATATTTGGTTGACAGCTGCCTCAAAAGTCAGCTGTTTCTGGCTTCCTCTGTCTTGGCCCTTCACCAGGCCTGTTGGAAGGTCGAGACCTATAAGATGCAGCTTCTCGCGGCCAGGTACAGCGACGAGACAGAGAAGGAATGAGATGAGACAGCGTGCCATCCAGTGGGGAGATCTGTGGAGACTGCACCAGCCCCTTTGTCTTTCCTTTTAATCCTCTGAAGTGACTTTGTGATTTGTGACAAATGATTATCACCAGTTTCTATGTGAGGAAGCCAAGGCTCGGTGAGTGAAGTGCTGGGTCTCAGAGTCAGTCCTGAGACTGTGGAGGGTCTGACTCCCCCTTGTCCCGCAGCAGGAGTTCTATCCGGGACATCAGAGGGAATTTGGATGGGATAACTGAGTCTCCCTTCCATTCCCAGGATTCAGAAATTTTCCCAGGCCTCTCTTGCTGGGGGAAAACCCAAGATAGTGAATACGTGATGTCACATTTCTTCGAAAGTAGGCAAAGGGTGGAGGCTCTGAGTTAACTGGGTTTAGCATTTAGAACAAGAAGGCTTCTGGTTGCCGAGGGTGTGGTGAAGCAAAGATCTCAGGATGCTCTGCGTGGTTAGAAGGGATCACGGACTCCCGTCTCCTTGGCTTTCAGGATCAGTGCATGCATTGAAGAGGAAGTCCAGAGACGCCTTCAGGATCTGCACCGCGCGGTTGGTGACGGCAGCAGTGAACCTGCAGACACCGTGAAGGCGAGCGAAGGAGCTGGGGATCCAGAGAGTCGTCGGATCAGTCCGTCACATGCGCCCTTCCTCTCGCGTGCTTCAATTGGCCGAGGATGCATTCCGTCAGCGTCGGCGGCGGGCTCTTCGCGGCCCTGCGGTGGCTGAGGCGGCGGCGGTGGAGCCGGAGGAGTAAGTCCACGGCCTGCAGGGGCTCGCACTGACCCTGGCAAGCCTGACC
>ML664593.1:0-10815 GCA_007570785.1 Antilocapra americana | reverse complement strand
CGGGGCGCATGGAGGGGCGGGGGTACTCGGGGCGCGTGGGGCAGGGCGGGGACACGGGCGGTTGGCGCTCAGGAAGGCAGAACCAAGGTGCCACGTGAGGTCCGGGTTGGGGAGGGGGCATGTCGAGTGCGGAGGGGTCCAAGGGCACTTGGAAGGGTGAAGTCAGTGAGGAGGGAGACTGCAGGGGTGCGGGTGTGAATGTGCTAAAAGAGACACGTGGGACACACGAGCCGGAGAGCGGGCAGAAAAGCCGGGACGTGGGAGGCAAGGTCCTGGCTGAAGAGGCTTGGGAGGCACATGGACGGCATTTGAGACTGCGAGACCATCCGCGTGAGCAAAACAGGAAAGGAAAGGAGGGGGCAGGAGCCCAGGAGGAGAGGCCAAGGCCAGCAGGGGATCCTGGGAGAGGGAAGCTGGAGGCCGTCAGCCTTCCCCCCGCTCAGGGGAGCTTCACGAGGGCTTGGGGGCCAAGGGACAAATCCTGGCCTGCAGGTCCAGGGAACAGACGCTGGTGCGGACCAGTGCCCTCGGACTTCTGTGAAAACAGGGAACAAACGGGCAGGGACAGGGCATCAAGGGGAGCTCTTGACACAGAAGCAGGAAGCAGGCTGTCTGCTTTCCCGCAGACACGTGGAGAGTGTCTTCTGGATGCCTGGCATCAGTCTCCACCCTGGGGACACAAAAATGCCTGGTTCATGCCCATCCACCCCTGGGAGCCTGTGCCATCATGCGCCAACAGTTATGAATCATGAACTGGGCACAGAGCACAGCTCGGGCACAGGGCACAGCTCGGGCACAGCCCTGTATTCTCCAGAGCCAGACCTGCAGACCACTGTCCCCCACCCAGAGCTGGGACTGTGGACAGGCCTGCCTGCAGGCCTGAAGCCAGACTGTCCATGCCCCAGTGTGGGTGGAGGGGCCCTGGGTTAGGAGGGGACAGGGCAGGGACCTGCTCTGCGCCTGTGCAGACTTCCTGAAGGTCCAGGGCCTGGGCCTGAGGCTGAGGGGGGCGCTGGGTACAGCTCTGTGCTTTAAAAGGTCATCATCTCCCAGGAAGGGTGAGCACCCCAGCACCCAGATCGTGGTTTCTGACACCCTACCCAGAAGAAGGACCTTGGCTCCTGGGGGAACTGGCTGATTCCAGGGTTGGGTTGGGGAATACAGAATGAGTCTGGAGCATGTTCTAGTCCTCAAAAGTAAGGAAGTGCTCAGAAAAAAGCAAAGACAGAAAACAGTGAGGGCAGCAGACCCAAGGGGCTAGGAGCCAACTGAAGAGCTTCTGATGGCCAAAGCTGGCCAATCTGAGCAGAAAATGAGTGAAGCACAGAGCATAAAACAGATATCCGTGACTCTGTAAGGGCTTGAGTGAATGACTGAATAACAAAGCAACGGGGAAGAACCCACAGATTTTTTGTGCCAAAGAATTCCAAGTGATTTCAGGTAGATGCCTCCTCCTAAAGGAGGTGGACCCCAACACCCTACCCCATAGGGATGAGCGCAGTGTGGATGGGGGAAGGAGACCCCAACAGTGAAGACACCTGACAGATATGACCTCAGCCAGGTGGTCAAGGTCGACATCAGCAACAGGAAGCCAGGCTGAGCATCTGCACCCTCAATAGGAGGTGACGAGAAGGCCATTTTTCCCATAGTCTTCCTCCCAGAGACCCAAAACTGTCACGGTCATCAAAAAAAAGGAAAGTCTGAGAAACTGACTCAGCTCACAGGGGCCTAAAGAGGGACAGTGAAATGTCATGTAGGATCCTGGATGGGACCCTGGAACACGGTAAGAATGTTCAATAAAAACAGCAAATCTGAATAAACCATGACCTCAGTCTCACTGAGAGCTACAGTGGTTCATTTCACGTGTCACGCTGACTGGCCCAGAGCACCCAGGTTAAAGTGTTCTGGGCCTGTCTGGAGGGAGCTTCTGGGCAAGATTAGCAGCTGAACCAGGGGCTCAGCGGAGGCGGCGGCCCTCCCTGAGGTGGGTGGGCACTTGAAGACACCTGCTCTTTGGAAGAAGAGCTATGACAAACCTAAGAAGCATATTTAAAAGCAGACACATCACTTGGCCAACGAAGGTCTCTATAATCAAAGCTATGGTTTTTCCAGTAGTCACGGATGGATGTGAGAGTTGGACCATAAAGAAGGCTGAGCACCAAAGAATTGATGCTTTTGAACTGTGGTGCTGGAGAAGACTCTTGAGAGTCCCTTGGACTGCAAGGAGATCCAACCAGTCAGTCCTAAAGGAGATCAGTCCTGGGTGTTCATTGGAAGGACTGATGTTGAAGCTGAAGCTCCAGTACTTTGGCCACCTGATGTGAAGAGCCGACTCACTGGAAAAGACCCTGATGCTGGGAAAGATTGAGGGCAGGAGGAGAAGGGGATGACAGAAGATGCAATGGTTGGATGGCATCACCGACTAAATGGACATGAGTTTGAGGAAACTCCGGGAGATGGTGAAGGATAGGGAGGCCTGGTGTGCTGCAGTCCATGAGGTCGCAAAGAATCAGACACAACTGAGGGACTGAACAACAAAAATGTGCATTTACACACACACACATTATTCTGTTTGTCTGGCGTTTGTCTAGAGAACTCTGACTAGAACAATATTGTCTCACCACTGTTCCCTAGTTATGACAAATTCACTATATTAACATTAAGGGAAATTAGGTGTGGGATATATAAGAACCCTCTATGCTACCTTCACAACTTTTCCGTAAATTTTCTGTAAAGCTAAAAATGTTCTAAATAAAGTTTGCTTTAAAAGTCATATATCTTCTGTGTGTATTCAAGTATGGACTATGGACTGGAAGGGGGTATGAAAAAGCACAAACGGTTATCTTAGCGCTGAGATTATATAAGACACCAAATTTCTTAATACTTTTCTTGTCACTTTTTGTTATATAATAAAAAGCTAAAAGGAATAAAAGATCACCAAGCAGTAGTGTCTGGCGGCTGGACAGCCAGCCGCATAATCTGTCATCCAAACTGGGGCGCGTCTCCGAGCGGGAGCAGGTCCACGGTGCTCTGTGGCTGAGCGGATGAGGTGAGGTTGGTGATGCTAGACATGGGGACAGCAGGCGTTGCCCCCAAATTCTCACTCCCTTCCCTCACATCCCCCTCACCCCCAGGGTCTGCACCAGCTCCAGCTCTGGGACTCTGCGGGGACCAAGCCCCTTCCCGTCTGCAGCTCTGAGGGCTGCGGGCCCCACATGGCCCAGGACCCCAGTCCAACTCTAGTTCCACCAGGAAGAGCGCCCAGGGCCCCTGCTCAGCGTCCTATCCTAGAGGGCGGCCACTGCTCCATAGCTGCCCACCTGCCCTTCCGGGTCAGCACCAGGCAGATCCACCACCAGGCAGGGCCGTGCCTGTGGGCATAAGCCAGGCACCGACGAGGGCACTGGGTCCACCCTTCCTTCAGCACGGGACTCTCACCCCTCCCGTCTGCCCCCTCTGTGCCCTGTCTCCCTCCTTCCCTCCTCTCAGCCCTGTGCTGTCTGCCTAAGGAGCTAAAACATGACTTCGCAAACACGAGATGATCTTGACACGAAGGCTGAATAGGAAACAGGGCACTCGGGGATGGTGCAAGCATGTCTGACCCCAGGGCCAACCGCGGACTCCTGCAGCCCGGTGCGGCACTGATCCTGGCCACCCCCAAGCGACCGGCTCCCGAAACGAGGCGCTGATGTGGCTGCGTCCAGCCACTCCGTTTCTGTTTGGGGGCAATGCGGTACGTAGTCACAGTTAACTGCCGGGGCACCGCCCCACAGGAGCTGAGACCCCAGGGACCACCCCCACCAGGGACGCAACTCCCGCTGAGGCTGCCACCAGCCCCGGGGGCCGTGACGGGGAGGCCACCAGGTTTTCCCAGCTCTACAGGGCAGAAGCGGGAAGGGGGGACTCGAGCCTGGGAAAGACTCCAGACCCGTGCACACTGGGCTGCCCATCCTGGCGGCAGCGACAGGCCCCGCCTGGCGAGTGCAGACAGAGCTGCAGGGAGCGTCTGCACCCCAGAAAGCAAAAGTGCTCAGCTCCTATTTTTAACAAATTGGGGGCGACACGGATGCCCACCCACAGCATCTCCTTGGCTTCAGGACGTAAATAACACTAAGCCGGGTTTGCACAGCGTCGACTCCGCTGGGCCTGTTTGGAGGCCACCACACACTCGCAGTCACACCAGGGACGAGGCGGGGCGGCAGGGGGTTGGGGGGAGTGACCTGGGGGCTGGGTGGGGCACACTGATCTTGCCCAGTGCCCTGGTTTCTAAATAAGAGACTTCAGGTCAATGAGAAAAGAGCTTTTGATGAAGCAGGCATCCTGGTTTTTAAAATAACAATAATGTTATTAATTGCAGCTTCTCCCCAACTGTCGCAAATTCTGAGCATTAAGGTAATTTCGCATGCTGGCCACAGCCAGCGTTTAGGGAGGAGAAAGGAGCCCGCTGTGGCCTCCAGGGCACCGGTCAGCATGCGTCCACCCCCTGGTGTGGGCCAGAGACCTAGAGAGGGTGACGGGGACCACTGGCCCCGTCAGGAAACAGGGACAGGGCTGGAGGAAGCGTGCCAACAGCTGCCAGGAGCAGCAAGGGCTGGTGTCCACTGGAGTCCCGCCGGCTAGTCCGCCCAGCTAGTAACCCACCAGCTGGTCACCAAAGTCTCCCCTCTCCTTAGATTTATCCAGAGACAGCAGAGCGAGGCAGGGACTGGGGAACACGCAAGGAGGAAAACTCTGATTGGACAGGAAATATGACATCAGAAGAACAAACACCAAATCTGGTTCTGAGCACCCTACCCAAAGGGGAATCTGGCCCCAGGTCACAGGGCACAGACCCTGAAGGAGGAACCACTGGGCTTGGGCTTGGGGGTGGGGGGCAGGCAGGGCTGGCCTGGGGCCCCAGGAAGGCTCTGCTTGCAGTGGCCTGAAGCAGGGCAGCCCCCAGGGCAGGGCTGGACTGTCAGAGCAGCCAGGACGAGAGGATACAGCACAGAAAGCGGGGGCACACACAGCTCTGAGCCACCCGCGCCGGGCAACACACATCCCCCAGGCTGGGGGGGAGTCGGGGAGGCTGAGTGCTCATCACGGGAAGGAAGACGTTCAGGCTGCCGCATCGGCTGCAAACGCAGGATCCAAAGCGCTGCTGCTGCTCCCGGTCGGTCCATCCGTGGTCTACGCCACGTGTCCACATGGTCGACGCCAGAGAAAAAGAGCAACACAGAAATAAGAGCAAAACCAAAGAGATCCCTCAGCAGGAAGAGCCAGCATGCATCCAGACGAAGCACCGCCCATCGCCAACGGCTTCGCCCAGCGGAGCGCCAGGGCGGCAGCACCCCGCTGCCCGCTGTGCCTTGGGGCTGGTGCCCCAGGGACCACGCCCCCGGTTCCCACCCCCACCCCACTATCCCACCTGCTGGGTCCTCACCAAGCCCCTCACCCAGAGTGGGTCCCCTCTGCGTCTAGCACCGCTGCCCTCCCCAGGATGGGTGGGGTGAGGCCTCAGAACCCGAGGCCTCACCTGAGGCCCGACAACTCGGAATCTGCACTTTCACAAGGTCCCAAGGACTGGGGGCCCCGACAGTTTGGGAAGCTCCTCTGAGCTGCCCCGACCCTGCCCAAACCAACGCTGGGCCTCGCCTCCCTCTGGCCGTCTTGGGCCTCGGGAGGGTTCATCCTCAGAGGGCAGCCCTGGACAAGGCTCACCTCCTGCACATCCCTGCATCACTTCTCAACGGGCAAGACGGGTGGTTAAATGTTTAAAAGAAAATCAACTTATTTTTAGCATTTTAAAACACACAGCCAGATGGATAGACATGCAGAGCTGACATTTGTTACATAAAAAGCACGACAGCGAGTCCGCGGTCCATCCCAGACCAGCCTCGCCGGCCTCAGGAACACATCACGCTCAGGGCCGCCCCACGGCCCCCCCGGGACACCCGACCCTGTACTGGGGAGCCCAGGGACCCCCGCTGGCTGCTAGAGGACCCCAGGGTCTTCAGCCACCGCGTTTCTGCCACCAAGGCCCCCACGTTGTAGGGGAGGGGGGTGAACTGCCATCGGCCCTGGCCTCACAGGGAGCAGCCCCCGCCGCTCTGGCCAGCCCTGCTCCCCAGGGTCGAGGGAAGGGAGAGGCACCGGTTATAAGCCAGGTCCACGCACCGCTGGACGGGGACTCAGTGATGGGGCTGGACAGATGCCTCAGAACCACAGGCCCCATCAGCACCACCGGGCCGGCCCGCACGCACTCAGCACCACACACTCCGCTGCCCCCAGCTCTGAGCACACAGCAAGGAAGGGTGGGCACACACAGCTTCAAGTCACCAAGTCTTTCTTGGCAGGTGACTCGACGGACCACCCAAAAGTCTGGGAAAATCAACTCAAGAGCTATGAGGAGCCTCTGCAGAAAACCACACTCAGGACAGACATCTTTGAAAGTTAAGTTTCCCTTCGTCCCAGCACCAACCAGCATGGAGCATGACGGGCGCAGAGACCTTGTTCACACGTCGGCAAAGGCAGGCTACGAACGTGCCCGGTCTGAGAGTGAGCAGGCCCGCAGGAGGGAAAGCCCTTCTCGCTGTGTCCGGTGTGAGCCCAAAATAACCAAAAATGGCGACGGAAAAAGTGAAGCCACAGAAGCACTAGAGGGAAGCGCGGGTTCTTAAATCTGGATGAGCAGACTGGAGTGACTGGACACCAAGGCAGAAAGCCGCCAGGAGGGGGGTCTCGAGGAGTCCCACCGCACAAAACTCAGCACACGCCTGTGGAAGAAAAGGCCAGCAGCACAGAAAGATGAGCAGGCGCCCAGGGCCCTCCACCCGGGAACCCAGAGGGAGGTCGGGCAGGCGTGCGTGCCACGTGGCTTCAGTCGCGTCCATGGTGGCCCCGTGGACTGCTGCCCGCCAGGCTCCTCTGTGCATGGGATTCTCCAGGCAAGAGCACTGGAGTGGGCTGCTTCCCAACCCAGGGATCGAACAAGCGTCTCTTATCAGGGCAGGGCTAGGAGCTGGCGATTCGGAAAGCAGAACACAGACGTGGCAAGAAAAGGCTGACCAACCTCAGCAGCAAGCAAAGCAGGAACACAATCGTTCTGTTTTCAGGTGGTCAAATAGGACAGCCATTACCACACCCGGAGGCAGTGAGGCCAGGGTGGGAGGGCCTCTCGGCAGGAGAGCCTCGTGGCTCCGAGGGCAGGCCCCCCTCCGTCCCTCTCCTCCGGCCCAGTGTTCACTATATGCGTGCTTTCTTGACCAGCACCAGTCTCCCCTCCACCTCCTTTCTCAGGGCACCCCACACCCCAGCACCCCGGTCACCACCATGTAACAAGCACCTAGGACAGCGGCTCGTCCCAGGACTGCTCGTCCCCAGGGAGCAGGCAGATGCATCAGGCTGCCCCGTGTGTACACTCCCACGCGGAGGCAGTCATCCCCAGGACTCGGAGGTGTCATCCCCAGGAACGTGCCCCAAGGAAATAATGTCACGTGTACAGCAACGAGTACGCAAGAACGCTGGCTGCTGAGCTGTTTAGGTATTGGTACCCCAGCTCCAGCATCCCCCAGTCCCCCTGCCAACAAATCCCACCTGGATTTCGGGGCAGGGAGGCACCCACAGTTTTTAAGAGCATCCTTTGAGTCTAGTTCACAGGACTGAGAACAGCCCTTGGAAATTTAGCCAACAAGGGATCCTTTAGATCGACAAGACGTCACGACACCTCGCTAAGTAAAAACAGCAGGTTTAGACAAAACCATAAACGGAGCACGATCCCATTTCTGCACCAAAGCCATAAAGTGTGTCTCTACACGACCGACGTGTGAGTGCATTCTAGAGAAGAGCTGGGGCAGGCGTTGGCTCAGGGGCCTTTCTGCTACAGCTACCGAAGCCTCGGTTTCCCTATTTAGGACAATTTTAGGAAAGTCTAAACTTTTCACAAATGTATACAGTTTAATCCCTCTATAATTTAAAAAAGATTTCATAAGTTTTGTAAAAGGTTATGAGACTACGGCAGCCCCAAGTCCCACCCTATCGCCCACCCCACCCCACCCCGCATGCCGAGGACCAGCACTCTGCCGCCCCCAGGGAACCCCTAGCTCCAGGTCTCTGGGTGAAGGCAAACCTCCCTGATGACCAGTTGTTCCCACTTGCAACCTAATCCCACGTTAGGCTTTAGAACAGCCAGACTGCTGAGAAGGAGGGTGCCCCTGGGTTACTGGTCACCCAGCTGCCTGGAAGATGTCCAGGAGGGATGACGGCGTCTGACCAGCACGCCGCAGGCTGGGGCAGAGCAGCAGGGCTGAAGGCCCCCGCCAGGTCCACCCCTGAGTCGACTGCTCCTGAAGCCACGAGGGCAGGACGCGAGGAGGCGCGGGGCTGTGGGCGGAGGGAAAGGGGCCCAGAGAGAGGAGGAGGCCCCAAGGACTCCGCACCCAGCCCAGGACCTGCCGATCACGGGCTCGACTCCTCGGGGTTAACAGGGACGCAGGGCGTTCAGGGCCCGATGTGTCACAACTCTGCTTTTCAGCTGGAATCTACCTGGCGCACGGTTAAACTGTGCTCTTGTTTTCTTTTTTCTTTTTTTCTGCACACCAAATTTGATATATTAATTGGGTGTTTTGATCTAAAAAATTCATCAGGAGGTCTCATGTCACCATGGCAACCGGGCAGTCCCAGTAAACGCAAGCCCTCAGCACAGCACCGTTGCCTCCTTCGGCTCACCCGGCACGGGGCAGAGGAAGTGGGGGACCTTGTCTGGGGAGGACAGTGGCACACGCTGAAAGAAAGGGGGGCTGCAGCCTCGCCCTCCTGGAAGACCGGCCCTCCTCCTTTCCAAAGCCCGCGCTTTCCACGTAGATGAACCCACAGCCTTCAGGCCAAGAGCTGCACGCATTTTCTCCACAAACACGCACTATGATCCCCGAGCCGTGTGCACCCTGACGACGACACAAACACAGAATGAAAGTGGCCACCACGAGGGTCGCACCCGCGGCCGTCGGCCCTAGGGTCAGTCTTGGCCCTCTGACCTCACCAGACAGAGCCCAGCTAGGTCTCGTCCTGAGGTGTTGGGGACCTGGCAGCCGTGCCCAGGGACTGGCGGGGGGCTGACAGGCACGTGCGCCGAGAAGCACACACCTGCCGCTGGGGCCAGCTCCCACCTGCACCAGCCCGGAATAGCCGGCACCTCCGCTGGCCTGCTTCAGGCGCGCGGGGGCGGGGGCGGGGGAAACGTGCGAGATGATTCTCAAATCAGATTCGAGAATCGTAGATGGATCCTGTGCTCTTTTTGCCTCTTTAACGCTCCTTGGACTCTGAAACCCAACACTCTGAACAGGTAGTAAAATTCCACCATTCAAAGCCGAAGGCAGCCCCTGGCCACACCAGTGCCGCTGTGCCTGCATCTTCTGCCTTGGAGAGCGAGATACAGAGACAAGGGAGAGCGACCAGCTCTGGGCTGACCCCAGCAAGTCCGGAAGTAAGATGCATTTCTCAGACGTTTTCTGCGCCTGCCCCTGCAGCCAGAGCTGGATGCAATCTGCTTCCCAATTCCTTCCTAATTCACTCTGGGCTTTCTGCACTTAGAATATTTACACTCAGAAACATGTAACATATGAAACATCCCCAGAGACAGGTCTCCCCAGAACACACTATGCAGGCATGGTCGGTCCTGAATGCCTCGCCCCTTGACCGTGTCCAGACACCCATGCCCTCTCCCTGCTGACCATGACCGGGCTCAGTGGAACCCAGCTTCCTCCAAACCTCGCCCTCCCCGCCAAGCAGCAGGCTCCCCTTCCCTCTGAGGACTGCTGCCAGGCTGCACATTCTCCAACGCTGGCCTTAGGTCATAGTATTGTAATTTCCTATAATGCTTAAATTATTTATCAGAAATAAATAGCTTGGGCTCCTTGGCTAAGCTGTACTCTAAAATTATAAAAGATCCATCCTACCCGCTGCAGGCTGCCTACAAATGAAAAATGCATATTTCGACTATTTTAAGAAAATGTCAAAAAAAAATCAAATGTGTCATCTTATAGCATTTACCTTATCTGCATGACATCTGAGAGAAGAGCTGCATGCTTGCCTGTGGAAGTGTCACGGTGCTCAGGGATGGGCACTGCCACCTCCCCCGGGGGTGCTAAGGAAAGGCCCTGTGCCCAGCAGGACTCAGGGAGGCGTGCCCGTAGGCCTGCCTGGGTCTCCTGCTTCCCACAGGCGCCCACCTCCAGGTCACTAGCCTTACCTGCAGGGGGCCTGAGGGCAAACTAGTTCCCAAAAGTGAAGCCTTTTGCACAAAGGCAAGCCTCCACTGTACATCTGAGTGCAAAGGTGGGCACGCCCGGAGCCGCGAGGCGCGGTCGCGGGCACTGAGAACTCCGAGGACCCGGCCCCCGCGCCACCTGTGGTCCGGCATCTCCCTTGGCGAACTCAGGTGCAGGGGCCAACCGAGCGCGCGCACCGCACAGTAGAGGAAAACGCAACTACAGCGCCCTGGCTGCAGTGGGGGCCTCCGACCCTCACTCCCCGCGGCTGGAGGGCCTGCTCCGCCCGCCGCGCGTGGGCACCGCAGGCACCGACCGCGAGTTTCCTCGGAAACCGAGACGCCCCGGGACGCCGTCCCGCCCCGGGAACCTCGGGGCCCCGACGCACGGAAGCCCTCCCGCCGCAGCCCCCGGGCGAGAGCGCGCGGGCTCCCCCGGCCCCGGCGGCGCGGGCCTTCTCACCGTCCTCCTTGTCGTCGAACACCGGCCTCCGCGCGGCGGCCGCCGACATGGAGGACCCCATCCTCTTCTTCCACTTGCTCCACTGAAACAGGGGGCGCGGCTGCGCGCG
>SRVM01046668.1:0-13957 GCA_007570785.1 Antilocapra americana | reverse complement strand
CCCATTATCCAGAGTGAAGTAAGCCAGAAGCAAAAACAACAATACAGCATATTAACACATATATATGGAATTTAGAAAGACAGTAATGAGAACCCAACATGGGAGACAACAAAAGGAACGCAGATGTATAAAATAGACTCGTGGACTTTGTGGATGAGGGTAAGGGTGGGATGATATGGGAGAAGGGCATTGAAGCATGTTAATTGTCATGTGTCTAATCAATCGCCAGCCCAGGATTGATGCTCGGGACTGGTGCAGCGAGATTTCCCGGGGGGGAGGGAGGAGGGAGGGGGGACCCGGAGGGGAAACATATGTAAACCCATGGTGATATCATAACAATGTATGGCTAAAACAATAATAAAAAAAATAAAAAAAATTAAAAAAAAAAAAGAATGTAAAAAAAAAAAAAAGACTCTTGATGAAGGTGAAAGAAGAGAGTGAAAAAAAAAAGCTGAAAACTCAACATTAAAAAAATTAAGATCATGGCATCTGGTCCCATCACTTCATGGAAAATCATTGGGGAAAGAATTGAAATTGATAGAGTTGATTTTCAGTCACTTCAGTTGCGCATTTGTGTGCAACTCTTTCTGATCCCATGAATCACAGCACGTCAGGTCTCCCAGTCCTTCACGAACTCCCGGAGTCCACCCAAACCAATGTCCATTGAGTCGGTGATGCCATCGAGGCATCTCATCCTCTGTTGTCCTCTTCTCCTCCTGCCCCCAATCCTGCCCAACATTAGGGTCTTTTCCAGTGAGTCAACTCTTCGCATGAAGTGGCCAAAGTATTGGAGTTTCAGTTTCAACATCAGTCCTTTCAATGAACACTCAGGACTGATCTCCTTTAGGATGGACTGGTGGGATCTCCTTGCAGTCCAAGGGACTCTCAAGAGTCTTCTCCAACATCACAGTTCAAAAGCATCAATTCTTCGGTGTTCAGTTTTCTTCACTGTCCAACTCTCACATCCATATTTGACTACTGGAAAAACTATAGCTTTGACTAGATGGACTTTTGTTGACAAAGTAATGTCTCTGTTTTCAATATGCTATCTAGGTTGGTCATAATTTTCCTTCCAAGGAGTAAGCATCTTTTAATTTCATGGCTGCAATCAAAATCTGCAGTGATTTTGGAATCCAGAAAAATAAAGTTTGACACTGTTTCCCCATCTATTTTCCATGAAGTTATGAGACCAGATGCCATGAGCTTAGTTTTCTGAATGTTGAGCTGAAGCCAACTTTTTCACTCTCTTATTTCACTTTCATCAAAAAGCTCTTTAGTACTTCCTCACTTTATGCCATAAGGGTGGTGTCATCTGCATATCTGAGGTTATTGATATTTCTCCCCGCAATGTTGATTCCAGCTTATGCTTCCTCCAGCTTTTCTCATGATGTACTCCGCATATAAGTTAAATAAGCACACTGACAATATACAGCCTGGCTTTTCCTATTTGGAATCAGTCTATTGTTCATGGCCAGTTCTAACTGTTGCTTCCTGACCTGCATACAGATTTTTCAAGAGGCAGGTCATGTGCTCTAGTATTCCCATTTCTCTAAGAATTTTCCACAGTTTATTGTGATCCACATAGTCAAAGGCTTTGCATTGTCAATAAAGCAGAAGTAGATGTTTTTCTGGAACTCTCTTACTTTTTTGATGATCCATCAGATGTTGGCAATTTGATCTCTGGTTCCTCTGCCTTTTCTAAAACCAGCTAGAACACCTGGAAGTACATGGTTCACATTTTGCTGAAGCCTGGCTTGAAGAATTTTGAGCATCAGTTTACTAGCATGTGAGATAAGTGCAATTGTGCGGTAGTTCAAGCATTCTTTGTCATTGCCTTTCTTTGGGATTGAAATGAAAACTGACCTTTTTCAGTCCTGTGGCCATTGCTGAGTTTTCCAAATTTGCTGACATATTGAGTGCAGCACTATCACAGCATCATCTTTCAGGATTTGGAATGGCTCAATTGGAATCCCATAACCTCCACTAGCTTTGTTCATAGTGATGCTTTCTAAGGCCCACTTAAATTTACATTGCAAGATGCCTGGCTCTAGGTGAGTTATCACATCATTGTGATTATCAGGGTCGTGAAAATGTATTTTTGTAGAGTTCTTCTGTGTATTCTTGCCACCTCTTCTTAACATCTTCTGCTTCGGTCAGGTCCATATCATTTCTATCCTTTATCAAACCCATCTTTGCATGAAATGTCCCCTTGGTATCTCTGATTTTCTTGAAGAGATCTCTAGTCTTTCCCATTCTGTTATTTTCCTCTATTTCTTTGCACTGATTGCTGAGGAAAGCTTTCGTATCTCTCCTTGCTATTCCTTGGAACTCTGCATTCAGATGGGAATATCTTTCTTTTTCTCATTTGCTTTTTGCTTCTCTTCTTTCACAGCTATTTGTAAGGCCTATTCAGACAGCTATTTTGCTTTTTTGCATTTCTTTTCCATGGGGATGGTCTTAATCCCTGTCTCCTATAGAGTGTAATGAATCTCTGTCCATAGTTCATCAGGCACTCTGTCTATTAGATCTAGTCCCTTAAATCCATTTCTCACTTGACTGTATAATCATAAGGAATTTGATTTAGGTCATACCTGACTGGTCTAGTGGTTTTCCCCACTTTTTTCAATTTAAGTCTGAATTTGGCAATAAGAAGTTCAACACTCAGTCTTGTTTTTGCTGACTCTGTAGAGCTTCTCCATCTTTGGCTGCAAAGAATACAATCAATCTGATTTTGGTGTTGACCACCTGGTGATGTCCATGTGTAGAGTCTTCTCTTGTTTTGTTGGAAGAGGGTGTTTGCTATGACCAGTGCGTTCTCTTGGCAAAACTCTATTAGCCTTTGCCTTGCTTCATTCTGCACTCCAAGGCCAAATTTGCCTGTTATTCCATGTGTTTCTTGACTTTCTACTTTTGCATTCCAGTCCCCTGTAATGAAAAGGATATCTTTTTTGGGTGGTAGTTCTAGAAGGTCTTGTAGGTCTTCATAGAACCATTCAACTTTATTTTCTTCAGCATTACTAGTTGGGTCATAGTGTTGGACTACCGTGATATTGAATGGTTTGCCTTGAAAATGAACAGAGATCATTCTGTCAGTTTTTACATTGCATCCAAGTAACCTAGATACCATATTGAGAAGCATGGACATTACTCTATCAACAAATGTCCATCAAGTCAAGGCTATGGTATTTTCAGTAGTCACGTATGGATGTGAGACTTGGATGGTGAAGAAAGGTGAGTGCCGAAGAATTGATGCTTTTGAACTGTTGTGTTGGAGAAGACTCTTGAGAGTCCCTTGGACTTCAAGAGAGATCAGTCCTGGGTGTTCATTAGAAGGACTGATGTTGAAGCTGAAACTCGAATACTTTGGCCACTCGATGTGAAGAGCTAACTCATTTGAAAATACCCTAATTCTGGTAAGGATTGGAGGCAGGAGGAGAAGAGGATGACAGAGGATGAGATGGCTGGATGGCATCACTGACTCGATGGACATCGGTTTGGGTGAACTCCGGGAGTTGTTGATGGACAGGGAAACCTGGTGTGCTGCAATTCATGTGGTCACAAAGAGTTGGACATGACTGAGCGACTGAACTGAACTGCATTTCAGACTCTTATTGACTAGGATAACAACTCCATTTCTTCTCCTGAATTCATGCCCACAGTAGTAGATATAATGGTCATCTGAGTTAAATTCACCCATTCCAGTCCATCTCAGCTCACTGATTCCTAGAATGTCAACATTCACTCTTGTCATCTCCTGTTTGACCATTTCCAATATGCCTTGATTCATGGACCTAACATTCCAGGTTCCTATGCAGTATTGCTCTTTACAGAATCACACCTTGCTTCTATCATCAGTGATATCCACAGCTGGGTATTGTTTTTGCTTTGGCTCCATCCCTTCATTCTTTCTGAAGTTATTTCTCCAATGATCTCCTGTATAATATTGGGCACTTACCGACTTGGTGAGTTCATCTTTCAGTGTCCTATCTTTTCACCCTTTTATACTGTTCATGCGAGTCTCAAGGCAAGAATACTGAAGTGGCTTGCCATTCATTTCTCTAGCGGACCACAAACTTTCAGATTTCTCCACCATGACCCAACCATTTTGGGTGGCCCTATACAGCATTTTGGGTGGCCCTATACAGCATTTTGGTTGGCTTAGTTTCATTGAGTTAGACAAGGCTCTGGTCCATGTGATCAGATTGGCTAGTTTTCTGTTTTTATGGTTTCAGTGTGTCTTCCCTCTGATGCCTTCTTGCAACACCTATTGTCTTACTTGAGTTTCTCTTACCTTGGACATGGAATATCTCTTCACGGCTGCTCCAGCAAAACACAGCTGCTGCTCCTTACCTTGAATGAACGGTCCCTCCTCACGGCTCCCCCTCCTGACCTTGAACGTGGAGTAGCTCCTCTCAACCCTCCTGCGCCCATACAGCGGCAGCTTCTTGGATGCTGGTTCCCCCTCTTGGCTGCTGTCCTTGACTTTGGGAGTGGGGCATGGGGTAACTCCTCTCTGCTGTGCTTCTGTGCAAGTTTATTTTATTGGTTCCAAAACCACTGTGGGTAGTGACTGCTGCCATGAAATTAAAAGATGTTTGCCCCTTGGAAGAAAAGCTATGACAAGCTTAGAGTATTAAAAAGCAATGACATCACTTTTCTGACAAAGGTCTGTGTAGTCAAAATATGGCTTTTCCAGTTATCACGTACAGATGTAAGAATTGTACCATAAAGGAGGCTGAGTCCAAAGAATCATTGTTTTCAAACTGTGGTGCTGGAGAAGACTCTTCAGAGTTCCTTGGACAGTAAGGAGATCAAACCAGTCAGTCCTGAAAGAAATCAACCCTGAATATTCATTGGAAGGACTGATGCTGAAGCTGAAGCTCCAATATGTTGGTTATCTGATCCAAAGAGTCAACTGTTTGGAAAAGACCTTGAATTTGGGAACTGCTGAAGGTAGAAGGAAAAGGGTACAAAAGAGAATGAGATGTTTGAATGACATTACCAATTCAATAGACATGAGTTTGGGAAATCTCTGGGAGATGATAAAGGATAGGGAAGCCTGGTGTGCTGCAGTCTTTGGAGCAGTAAAGAGTTAGATATGACTTAGTGAGTGAACAACAAAATTTGCCATGAAATGTTAGGTCCAGATGCCATGATCTTAGTGTTTTGAATGTTGAGTTGTAAGCCAGCTTTTTCACTCTCCTCTTTCACCTTCATCAAGAAGCTCTTTAGTTCCTCTTCATTTTCTGCCATCAGAGTGGTATCATCTGCACATCTAAGACTGTTGATATTTCTCTTGGCAATTTTGATTCCAGTTTGTGATTCATCCAGCCCAGCATTTCTTATGGTGTACTTCGCATATAAGTTAAATAAACAGGGTAACAATATACAGCCTTGTCATACCCCTTTCCCAATTTTGAACTAGTCATTTATTCTATGTCCAGTTCTAACTGTTGCTTCTTGACTCACAGGCAGTTTTCTCAGGATACAGGTAAAGTGATCTGGTCTTCCCATTTGTTAAAGGAAGTAAACAAATAATCTTGTTTAGGCTTCAGAGACAAAGTGGCTTACTTTGTTAACAAATCCTTTGAACCTGAGATGGAAGTGAAAACTTTCAGCAAAACTCCATCAATTCTAAGATTTTTCCACAGATTTTTGTGATCCACACAGTCAAAGACTTTAGCACGCCCAGTGAAGTAGAAGCACATATTTTTCAAAAATTCCCTTGCTTTCTCCATGACCCACCTATTCTCTTTTATAACCTCAACTAATGGATTTTTTCTCAGTATATTTTATATATCAGTACCTTTTAATTATTGCCCAAAGCCCTTCCACACTCAATGTACTTTGTTAAAAACCTATTAAAGATAGTCATGCCTATTAAAAATAAGTTTATTTGTAAATTGTATTCTCTGGTCATCATTTACATATAAGGTGCTGAGGTGCTTAGTTACTCAGTTGTGTCTCACTTGCTGAGCCCATGGACTATACCCCACGAGGTTCTTCTGTCCGTGTAATTCTCCAGGCAAAAATACTGGATATCCTTCTTCAGGAGATCTTTCTTTTCTTTGGTGTTTACAAAATAGTTTTTAATTTGTTATTTTATTTATTTTCTTTACATTATCGTGTTGGCTTTGCCATACATTGACATTAATCCGCCATGGGTATACCTGTATTCCCCTTCCAGAACCCCCCTCCCACCTCCCTCCTGATTCCATCCCTCTGGGTCATCCCGGTGCACCAGACCTGAACACCCTGTATCAAGCATCAAACCTGGGCTGGCGAGTGATTTCACATATGATAATTTACAAGTTTCAATGCCGTTCTCCCATATCATCCCATCCTTGCCCTCTCCCATAGAGTCCAAAAGATTGATCTATACATCTATACATCTATACATTGATCTTTTGCTTTCTCACATACAGGGTTATCTTTACCATCTTTCTAAATTCCATATATATGCGTTAGCATACTGTATTGTCGTTTTCCCTTCTGGCTTAACCAGGGATTGAACCCTAGTCTCCTTCATTACAAATGGATTTTCACCATCTACCCACTGTATGTTTAAGGAAAACCAGATAGACTCTACTTTTTTCCTTTAAGTTTTCATCTAATGACACTGTATTAATGCCTTTACATATGACAAGAAAACCATGAATTTTTGAATTTGTTTCTGCTTATTTTTGTTTTAACACAACAAATAAGATGTGAGAGAGGTGAGTGTTCAATCTGGATTTTTTTTAAGTGGAGTACTGTTGCTTTACAATGTTGTGTTAGTTCTGCTGTGCAGTGAAATAAATCACCCATATGTGTGCATACATCCCCTCCCTCTCACCCTCTGCTCTGGCACTGCACTCCCCTAGGTCACCACAGGGCACCACGTTGAGCTCCCTGTGCTGTAAAACACTATCTGTTTTACATAAGGTTGCACAATCATATAAAGCTTAATCACTCCCTCAGGGACTAGCCCTGAAAAGAGATGGTATCATTCACAGCACCAGGTCAAGAGTGGCATCTTCAGGATCTATCTTTATCCACTTCAAAGGCAGGTCACCCAGTGTTTCAGATCTCACTACACATCCTATCATCATATCATGTTTGGAATTCTTTGCCCTTAGGACTGATTTTTCCAGACCCTGCCTTCATTGATTGTCCGAGCTGAGCAGCAGTTACTTCACAGTGATACATGTTGGGCAGGCCATTTCCAAATCAGTCCAAATGCCTGAAACAACCCTAATGATTCAATTCCCTTGCCAAGAAATGATTTGGCTAATTAATCCCAAAGTACTTTTCTTATGTAATTCTCTGGTCCTGTACCAAGGGCCATGGTTGAAATGGCACATTTAGCTGCAAAGGAAACAATGTCTATCTTTTGTGATGAACTCATACACTTAGGATATTTCCTGTTCCATATTTAGGACAAAACACTTGATTCTCATCACCATCAGGCTACCATTCCATTCTTCCCCACTGAAAGCTAGTATTGCCCAACGTTACCTTCACAATGATCTGTATTGGCAAAATTCTATTTTTTAATTTGTATTTTATATTGGGTTAGAGTTGATTAACAATTTTGTCTTAGTTTCAGTTGTACAGCAAATTGATTTGTAATACAAATTCATGTATATATTCTTTTTCATATTACTATCCCATATAGGTATCACAGAGTTTTGAGTTCCCTATACTATAGAGTAAGACATTGTTGATTATCTACTTTATACATAGTAGTGTGTTTATGTTGATTGCAACCTTCTAACTTATTCCCTCATCTGAAAAATTACTGTTAGAGATATTTTCCACTGCAATAAATGCAACTCTGATGTAATTTATAATGTAGCATACATTTTCACTACTGAAGGCTTTCCTCTCCCTTGCTAGTTCACCCTCTCAATGACTACTCAACCTCAACTTTGAGTTTAATACTTTCTTTATAATTTCCAGTCCTATTTCTTCTCTGAGTCATTTGTCAGCCTCTCATCAAGGTATCATCCCAACAATTTTAGGCTTAATTTACCATCTCTGACTCCCATTGCATGGCCTCCTTCAGTAATCATGTATAATGATGAGACTGTAAGTTAGGTCAATTCTTTTCTCACAGTTTCTTCTTTCTACTCTGCAATTGGTATCCCCACAAATAAACCAGTGATGAGTTCATGCTGATGAAAAGTTAGTTAGCAGTGTTTGTTGAATCAAAACTGTAATAGCTCTCATCGATTTGATAAGTATGTGGCTTTTTATTCAGAGGCAGCAAATTTAACTTAACTTGAAAACCTCTCTAGGAATAAGCTATAAACTGGAGAAGCAGTTTCAACAACATTGTGTCCGTATGAACACTCAACTTACAGTAATTGTCACCTTCAATAAATCACTTCCTTCATGGGCCACATTTTCCACTGCTCAAAAGAGAGTTATGAATGCAATAATCACTACTGAACATTCCAGCTACCACGTGCTGTATCTATGTTGATATGCCTCCATCAATAATTTCTATTTAGAATGATTTTAAAAGTATAACAGAGGGTTGGGGGCTCTCTCTCTCTCTCTCTCTCTCTCTCTCTATATATATATATATATATATATATATACACACACACACACACATATATACCAATGAGTGGAAAAAAATACATCTCCAATCCAGGGGGTTACAGGAAGCCAGCCCAATCCCATCAATCAAGCCCGATTAACTAACCTATGCAGAATTTTGACTTATAGAGACATTTTGTTAAAAGGGATATTCATATAAGTTGATTTCTAGCTTTTTGTGTCATCAGGGAATCAGATATTCTACACAATGGACAGGATTGAAAAGGCAGACAACAGTAAGTGTTGTCTAAGATGTGGAAGGTCTTTCCTGGTGACTCAAATGTTAAAAAATCTGCCTGCAACAGACCTGGATTCATTCCCTGGGTTGGGAAGATGCTCTGAAGAAGAGAATGGCACCCCACTCCAGTATCTTTGCCTGCAAAATTCCGTGGACAGAGGATCCTGGTGGGCTACAATCCATAGAATTGAAGAGTCAGAAATGTCTGAACGGCTAACACAAGATGTGGAAAATCCAGATGATTCACACTGAAAAGTCATAATGGAGGTGTGAATCAACATACTTTATAGAAAACCATATTAATATTTACTAAATCTAAATTTTAAGAAAGCTGTGGTACATACACACAATGGAATATTACTCAGCATTAAAAAAATTAATTTGAATCAGTTCTACTCAGGCGGACGGAACTGGAGCCTATTATCCAGAGTGAAGTAAGCCAGAAGGAAAAACAACAATACAGTATACTAACACATATATATGGAATTTAGAAAGATGGTAACGAGAACCCTGCATGTGAGACAGCAAAAAGAACGCAGATGTATAGAACAGACTCGTGGACTCTGTGGAAGAGGGCAAGGGTGGGATGATATGGGAGAATGGCATTGAACCATGTTAATTATCATATGTGAAATCAATCCCCAGCCCAGGGTTGATGCTCGGGCCTGATGCACCGAGATGTCCCAGGGGGAGGGAATCGGGAGGGAGGAGGGAGGGGGGTTCTGGAGGGGGAGCATATGTAAATCCATGGCAGTTTCATGTCATTGTATGGCAAAACCAACACAATAAAAAAAATTAAATAGATCATTACCTATACAGTATTATGTTTAGGGACTTCTTTGGCATCAAGGAAGTTTGTTTAGGTACAGATTATTTTTTATCTCAATTGTTTGTCTCCAAAGTCTTGCATTTTAAATTCAACCTTCAGTCTCTCCCTCCATGCCCTCATGGTTCAAAAAGTATTCTCTATTAACACCCACATCTTTGGGGAAGCAATTTAGGTTATTCAGTTGTCAGTAGCATACTGTTATCCATGTTACAGATTTAGGAAGATTAGTCATCATGGCCCAGATGGGCAGTCAGGTTTATGAAGATATGATGGGGTTCTGTCTAAACAGAGTGTAGCCTGAGGAAACATGATATTCTTAGAGAAAGAAAAGCACCTGAGAAAAATATGTCTGGAAAGAAATCAGGTTATGGTGATGATGATTGACTTCACTCTCTGCAAATGCATACCAGAGAAATAGAGAATGGAAATAAAATTTTAATTACCACAAATATATCATTGTCTTATACATATATGTTAAATATTCTTAGCAATTACATAGAGTTTTTGAGGTTTGTCTTGTCAATATTTGCCACAGAAGTACATTTGGTATTTTCATATTGAGGCCATCACATAAAGAAGAGAAATATGTTAAGGTAAAACATTAATAATTATAACAGAAATCTCTTTTCTGAAAATTATTAATTTAATTGAATTTTGCCTGAAGGATATTCTAGCTTTATAGACACCAAGGGAAATATTTTAACAGTAAACAATATGAAGACATAAACAAAAATAACTGAAAATCATTTGTTTTGTATTTATTCCAAGTTAGAGCTCAGAAGAAATATGAAACTTACTGAATTACTGGAATGCATAAACTGGTGCCTTGCACATCTTTTCTTGTTTGCAAATATTTTGCATTTACACATCTGTGGCAATTAAATTAGCTGCATTAAGACTGAAGTTGTAGAGGTAATACACATGATTATAATACATTTGGGGAGAATACTTATAACCTGTAGGTGTCTAAAGAACAAATAGCAACCTGTGCTCAAAAGCATACAGCAATGACTCTCACGTGTGATAAAATATTACAATAGATGGATAATACAGAGCTCACCTCCTCAAAACTGTCAGGTTGTACAATGTCAAGGGACACCAATTTCTTTACTTCCTATTCCTTCCTAAAACTGCAACGAAGTGGTCCCCCACATCACTTTATCTTCACCCCAACAGTGACTATACTTGTGTCCCTGTGATGTAACTAAAACACCCTCCCAGTGTGACAGCACTTCCTAGTTGCCTCCCTCTGCTCCCCACAGCTGGATCCCCCCTTGGTTTAGAAATGGGACTTGTATGATCCATCAGCCCTCTCAGAAATCTAGTAGCCACATGTCACTGTTTTATGAGTTTTCAAGAGTCACTTTAACATAAAAAAGCCATAATATCTGTGAGACTACTTAGAGTTATATTTTAAGACAAATTTGTTTCATTGTGCTGTATTCAGGAATTTATTTTTGAAGTATTTCTATGGAGGTAAAGAAACAATGTCTACAGAATTGCAGAATATTATTCCTTCTGGGCTTCAATTTCTGTTTAATATTATGAGGCTATTAGGTCAGGACATATGTGATAATATGTCAAATTTATAATAATATGAAGTGAAAATTAGATACTATAAAATGAGTATAGGTGAAAAAGCAAAAATTGCAAGTTTTAAGTCATTTTAATACTCTTTGCTCCTAAACAGCATTTATAGAATTTATTTATTTATTTTTAGGATTTTACTTCTATTTATTTATTTATTGGCCTGCTATGTGGTATGTGGGATCTTAACCCACACCAAGGGCACTGACTGGAACCCTCACCCTCTGTGTTAGAAGTGCAGAGTCTTAACCAATGGACCCCCAGGGAAGTTCCCACATAGAATTTATTTTAAGAAATATCTGACTTTGATAAATTCTGTTGTTGTTGTGCAGTTGCTAAGTCATGTTCAACTCTTTGCTACCCCATGGACTTCAGCATGCCAGGCTTCCTTGTCCTTTACCATCTTTGGTTTGTGCAAATTCATGTCCATCGAATCGGTGATGCCATCCAACCATCTCATCCTCTGTCATCCCCTTCTCCTCCTGCCTTCAATCTTTCCCAGCATCAGGATGATTTCCAATGAGTCATCTTTTCCCATCAGGTAGCCAAAATATTGGAGCTTCAGCCTAAGCATTAGTCCTTCCAATGAATATTCAGAATTGATTTCCTTTAGGATGGATTGTTTCTTTTTTTTTTTTTTTTTGTCTTTAAAATGCCTTTAATCAGCCCTCCTATTGAACTGATAAATGGTTAAAATGGTTATGGAATTCTGATTGGAATAATTCCCTTCTGCCCTCCCTCAGAATTTGTAAGGATTTTTGTTCGATTGCCTTCTGTCTCCGTTGTTACTATGTTTTTTGTTTTCTGTTTTGGGAGAGTTCCAATCTTAATATTTTTTATTGAAGTATAGTTGATTTACAGTGTTGTGTCAACTGTTGTTGCTGTTGAGAAGAATAAGCATTTCCATTCCTGACCCTATGTATGGGACCGGCCTTTTCCTCTGGAAGCTTTTAGGCTTTTCTTTGTCCCCAGTGTCATGACATTTACAAGAATATGTCTTGATGTGGGAGTTTCAACCTTTCTGCCGCACTCCCCCTTTCCATTTGAAAAATCAGACTCTTAATTCTATTCTTTTTTTTTTTTTTTAATTTCCTCTCTTGTGTTTTCCTTGTTCTGTTTTTCCTGGAGCTCTTATTATTGGAAGTTGAACCTCCTGGGTAGTTCTCTAGTTTTTATGCCTTTATTCTCCTATTTTCCATCTCTTTGTCTTTTCAGTTTTACTCTCTAGAAGATCTCCTTAACTTGGTCTTCCAGCCCCTCTTTTGAATTTTCATTTCTGTTCTGCTGTTACATTTTTAATTTCCAAAAACTCTTTCTTAGTCTGAGTCTTTAAATAGAATTTTGTTACAGTTTCATAGGTATAATCATCTCTTAGCATTCGGCTTCTGGCTTTAGTCATAAGTGGGTTTTCTGTTTGTCTTGGTCTCTCATGTGAGGAGTTCTCCTGAGATGCCCAGGGACCACTGGTGTGCTCAAATATAATAACAGAACATCAAATAATCAACTGGAGATTCTGTGCTCGTTAGACACAATGTTTCCTGTAGGATAGCCCCACTGACAGTCTCCATGAGAAACCAACAAAGCCTATTCTTTGGGTCTTTTCTATTTGTTGGTCAGATTCCCCTAGAGAAGAATCTTCCACTCTGACACCTAGGGGATATAACCTTGGCTAACAAAATTCTAGGATGAGGAAGAGGACTGGGGGCTCAACATTTAGAATCCTTTTCTTCTCTCTATCCCTGCTCTATGTAGCACCCCCTGCTGAGATGCCCTATTTTACTTCCTGGAGAGACTAGACCAGTGAGTGGTCTTGAACCACACAGAAAAAGGATGGCCACCTCATGGCTTGATGTAATAAAGGGAGGTGGAGGGATCTAACTATGGAACAGACTTTTAACCAAATCTCTTATTTTTCATGCCCCCTTCACCTTCTTCTTCAGAGGTCTTATGAGCTGTTTTACTCATTTTCCCTACTGCTGGCTTGTTTGCTCAGCCCAGTCTCCAACCTTAGTCATTTACTCTATCCAGCTCCCAAATTTTGTTGTTCTCATGTCTACCCTATTTGAAATGACCCCCTCCTCCTCAACTCATGATTGTCGGTCACAACACCCTCTGTGTCTTCTTCAGAACAGTCCTCTTAGCCTGTAGTACTTTTTTTTTTTTTTTACTATCATTTTTTTTTTATTATTGTTTTTGCCATACATTGTCATGATATCACCATGGGTTTACATATGCTTCCCCTCCGGATTCCCCCTCCCTCCTCCCTCCCCCCCGGGAAATCTCGCTGCACCAGTCCCGAGCATCAATCCTGGGCTGGCGATTGATTAGACACATGACAATTAACATGCTTCAATGCCCTTCTCCCATATCATACCACCCTTACCCTCATCCACAAAGTCCACGAGTCTATTCTATACATCTGCGTTCCTTTTGTTGTCTCCCATGTTGGGTTCTCGTTACTGTCTTTCTAAATTCCATATATATGTGTTAATATACTGTATTGTTGTTTTTGCTTCTGGCTTACTTCACTTTGGATAATGGGCTCCAGTTTCGTCCATCTGAGTAGAATTGCTTCAAATGAATTTTTTTTTAATGCTGAGTAATACTCCATTGTGTATATGTACCACAGCTTTCTTATCCATTCATCAGTTGATGGGCATCTAGGTTGTTTCCATGTCTTAGCTATTGTAAACAATGCAGCGATGAACATTGGGGTA
>ML664592.1:72027-86809 GCA_007570785.1 Antilocapra americana | reverse complement strand
TAAAATTATGTTACGGAAGTTTGTTATCATTTGGGGTCAAAATCATCCTCGAAATAACTGCCATTCATTCAAAGTACCAAAGTTTGTCCCATACTCTGTCAGGTGATTTATATACATCACACATGTCTGTGGTCCTATAGTATAGACTTTTTCAAACACAATTTGCACATAAAGAAGCTGGAATAAAGCTCAGACTCAATGCTCATAAATGACGGGAGGTGGACTAAACCCTGGCACCGAGTTCCTCCAGAGCCCATACTCTGCCACTCCTTCAGGATGAGGCCAAACCTGGGTCACTTCCTCTTTCTGAGTACTAGTGCAAAACATATTTCATATGTTAAATAGCAGAATTTCCTACCCCAGACACGGTTTTGGAATAAAAAGCCCTAGAAATAAGTAACAAAAATAGGAAAATAAAGGTGAAGTATGAATAAAGAAAGAGACAGCATTCAGTGACAATTTATCTACAAAGGAAATGTCAGTAAACTGCAAAAGATCAAGGGACACACAAAATCATTTAATTCAGTCCCTTCCTTTCGGAGAGCAAATCTGTTAGACTGAAGGTTCTAAAAGAGGCCGAGTCTGTTCAGGGAAGAGAACAGCATGTCTTCTCAGCACAACACCTATGCTGGGGCCCCATCCCGGACTGCAGCTTCCCCATCACTCCTGGGACTCAATCCATTCCCTGTGAGATCTGTTGCAGGGAGACTAAGACTTTTCAAAGACATGGCATTTCCCAAGAAGTCTTTCATAGAAGAGACAGGAGTCAAGGTAAAGATAGATGAATGAAGACTGAGGAGACAAAAATCACATCATAACTGAAGTCATAGAGAGCCTGGGCTCTGTCTGCACTCAGAAGGCCAAGACAGGCCTGCCAGGCTGAGCATTCCCTCACTTCTTTTCAGTGCTTGCAAGCACGTGATCCTTGGTCTACATGGGTCACCTTAGGTGAAAAGAGGAAATCCAGAGATCCCCAGGAGTCAAGGTGAGGAACCTGAGTGAGGGCATACCCCTCCACTGAACAGGGAGGGCCCCAAGAATCCTGAATCCTGATAGGAATCATGATAGGATTCACACAGAGAGGAGTAGCCTCACGTGACATTCCCAGACTTTCCCTCTCTGGCACCACAGGGAGTGAGGACCTTAGTCAGAGGAGAGCGCTCTAACATAAACAAGGAAAGGAGTGCAAAACCCCACCAGGAGTCAAGCTTTGGACCTCAGGAAACCCCTGACCTCAGAACTCTGAGGAAACTGCACAGGGCCCTGCCCTTCCTGGCATCCCTGGGATACCTGCTCATTGTTGCCATGACATGCCCACTTCCTTCTATGATGTCACAAGAGGGTTTGGGACATAGTCAAGGGGTATAGCCTAGGGTAAGCCGTGGGATTATTTCCAGAAACCCACTGAGTACCCTGACGATGAAGGGAACCACACACCCCATAACCATACATTCAACTTGTTCTCTGCACCTCAGAAGACCAAGGACAGGTATGGATGGATGAGGAGGATATTACGTCCTCCTAGGGGTCTCACGGTGATGCTTGCCATCCCATAAGAAAGTATCGTAGTATAAGGGGTGGGCCTAAGGGGAAGGGAGGGTAGAATTTCAGGCCAGGACACAGGTCAAAGCAAGGACTGAGGGATCACTACCAATAAAGAGAAGTGATAACGAATCCAGCCCTGCTCCTTATACCCCTTCAAGAACCAGGGCAGAGCTATCAAGCTGACGTTCCAGCAACATTTCTTTATATCAGTTGTACAGGAGGTGAAACCCTTAGCATGAAGGTGCAGATACCATTTCAAGAAAGAGGTGGGGACACCACCCCTATGGGGAGCCAAATCAAGGACTCTTCACGAGTGTTGAGGACTCCAGAGGCCAGGACAGAAAACACCCCACTGGGCACTCAGTGGTGGGTGATAACTACTGACTGGGGTGATAAGCTGAGGACCCATTCACTTCTCAGAAACCCCAGGGAGATTTGTGATGCCAACTACACAACAGCAGAGAGCATGGGTCCTATGACTAGCCACTGGTTGTGTGGTGGTCTTGAATGTGAAATAACAGACGCCTCTGTGTAGGAGACTACCGGCCCCTTCTGTCAACCCAGCGTACCTGAGGCAGGGGTAGCAGGATGCAGCCTAAAGATCACTCTAATTCCTTCAATATGTTTCCCAGATGACAGGCTGATGAGGGGAACAGGAACCCTGGGGGTTGTCAGAACAGGGCCCTCAGCAAAACCACAAATGCAACCTTCCTTATAGCCAAGGTGTTATTTCCCTGCTGCCCTCCTACTCACACTTCTAATCATTGTCCCCCAGCTCAGCCATCATGCCTCGGGGTCAGAAACGTAAGCTCCCCATCCCTGAGAAACACAACCACTCCCGAGATGAGCCCCAGAGTCACAAGGGAGTTCAGCCCTCTGCAGTAATGGAAGAGCTTCCCTCTACCTCTTATCTTTCAGAAGATAATTCACAGAGCTCATCAGCTACTGGGTCAAATAGCACTTCCCAGGGGTCTTTGGAAGCCTCATCTACTACCAGCACTTTTCCAAGTACTTCTGACACAACCTCTGATGAAGAACATACCAGTCAAGATGAGGAAGATTCATGTTCCTCCGATGTCTCATCTTCTCCCGAGAACACCTACAGTGATCCTCTGAACAGCCCGACCAGTTGGTTGGAGCAGTTCCTTCTGTATAAGTGTAAAATGAAGCAGCCCATGATGAAGGAAGACATGCTGAAGATTATCCACCCAAGGCACCATGACCGATTTGCCGAGATTCTCAAGAGAGCCTCTGAACACATCGAGGCTGTCCTTGCGGTTGACTTGAAGGAAGTGGACTCAACCCTCCACTCCTATGACCTTGTCAGCAAACTGAAGCTGCCCAACAACGGCAGGGTGTGGGATGGTAGGGGCTTACCTAAGACTGGTCTCTTGATGACAGTTCTGGGTGTGATCTTCGTGAAGGGCATCTGTGCTGCTGAGGAAGACATCTGGAAATTCTTGACTATGATGCAAGTATATGCTGGGAGAAAACACTTCATCTACGGAGAGCCCAGGAAGCTCATTACCAAAGACTTAGTGACCATGAAGTACCTGGAGTACCACCAGGTTGCCAACAGCGATCCTCCACGTTATGAGTTCCTGTGGGGCCCAAGAGCACATGCTGAGACCAGCAAAATGAAAGTCTTGGAATTTTTGGCAAAAGTCAATCATACGGTCCCCACTGCCTTCTCATCGCAATACAAAGTTGCTTTGCGAGATGATGAAGAGAAAGCTCGGGCCACAGTTCCAGCCAGGCCTGGCACCACTCTCACTTCCAGGCATGATCCATGCCCAGGTCCCGCATCTTCTCCCACCCCTCCTGCAGTCCAAGACTCTTAAAATGTCATCCAGATAAGAAAATCTAACATCATAAGAGGGATTTTGTTAAAATGGGAAGCAATCCCATAATAAAATGGCTGGGATAATGGAATGAAACAATAAAGTGAAAAAATTTTCAAAACATGACCAACCTTGATTTTTCTCCATCTTTTCTGTCCTCTGATTTGAAAATTGAAAAAAAAATACCTCTATATGCTTTTTAAAGAATGCAAGATGTATTAAATCTTAACAAATTAGACCTCTTACTGGCTTCATTTATTTTTGGAGCATCTGCTCTTTGCAAGTTCTATGCTATCTCTGGTGAGGCTAAGATCAAGACATAGCCTATGCCCATAGAACTTCAGAGACAAGGAGCTGCAATCATATAAGGAAGATGGTGAGACAGCCTTTATGAAAGACAGGAAAGTCAAAGGACTGTCCGGGAAGACATCTCTCCCTGGGCAACCTACTGATTTGTCAGGCTTACCACCACAACACCCCACAGAGTGGGTGTATGAAACAATTTGGCCCCAAACAGACAGAAATCTAAGTTTTCTCTGGTCTTATCTCAATGCAGGAGATTCTAGTGCTCGAACTGGCATTCTATGCACATTGTCTCTGGGGAGTTTCTAAGCTATAAGGGTGACCTCCCTTGAGGTGTGTAGGGAAGGAGGAAATTCCTCCCTTTACCCCTTTTGAATTTTTATACTTAGACTAATAAAGTTGACACAGGACAGGGTAATAGGAGAAAAAGAGACAAACTGCAATCCATGCGCATGGAAGTATCATAGCAATGGGACCTGAGAAGGGGGCAAATCAGGCAGCTTCTTTATTTTGTAGACAACGAAACAATTTGTGAGGAATCCACAGGATAAATAAACTTAGGTTTTAGGTACTCAATTAGTAAGGAATCGAAACAGAATCTGTACCCAAGGCAGTAAATTAAAGACTTAACAAGGCTTCTAGATATAGGCTTCTCTGCTTGGACTGCCTATTCCTGGTTAGAAGGGTTTCCTTCTGCCTTCAGATGCAGGCAGTACACCCTCCATATGAGATTTCCTGCTTTCATCGAGACAGAAATCGGGGGTGGCAGAATGTCCCTCCTCTGTTGGCTGTTTCTTAAGCAACTTGAATTCAAAATAGTCAATTCACCACTGTGGTATATTTGTGGGCAGCCCGCCCTAAGCCTTCAAAGTTCCCTCCTCGGAAACTTGCCTGCAAGTCTCACATGGTAAAAGCTGAACTGGTCACTGGGGAGAGAGAGAATGGATTAGTGGAGTCCTCCATTTCACAGCAGCAGTTGCATATTTCTGAGAACAGGTCAGTTCATTTAAAGAGTGATATCTCATTTCAATAAGTGGTGATGCAGATGGGCTCCCACAGCTGGGTCTATGGTGCCAGCAGTATCACGTAGTTATTAATAAGAGGCATTCTATGGAAACAAAAGAAAAACTGATGTTATTGATTGATGTTATTTTGTCGCTAAATTGTATCTGACTCTTTTGCAACCCCAGGACTTAGCTAGCCAGAATGCTCTGTCCATGGGATTTCCCATGTAAGAATACTGGATTTGTTGCCACTTCCTTCTTTAGGGTATCTTCCTGACCCAGAGATTGAACCCACACCTACTGCATTGGCAGGTGGATTTTTTTACCACTGACCCACAAGGGTAGCTTGGTGGAATATGACTCAGTCATAAAAATGAACAAATTTGGGTCATTATTAGAGATGTGGATGGACCTGGAGAGTGTCATACAGAGAAGGAAGTCAGAACGAGAAAAACAAACATTGAATATTAACGTATATATGTGCGATTGAGAAAAATGTTATTGGTGAGCTGATTTGCAAAGCAAAAATGAAGACACAAGTGTATGGCCCCAAGGGGAAAAGGACTATGGTGGGAGGAAGTGGAATATTGGGATTGACACATACACACTATTGATACCACGTATAAAGTTGAAAACTGTTTGGAATATCCTGTACAGCCCAGGGAACTCTGCTTAATTTACTGGAGCGTCCTCAATGTGAGGGAAATCTAAAGTGAGACAATATAAGTTTAGGCATATCTGATTACCTTTACTATGAAACAGAAGCTAACACACCATTATAGAGCAACTTACTGTAATAAAAAATAATAAAGGAAAACAAATGCATTCTTTTCTCTTTGCTGCCATTGATTCCAAACAGTGACTGTAAATGTACTTTTATTTAAACATTCTTTGATTTTCGAAAGAACAATGCAAAGTAAATCAAATTTTTCCTTCATAGGCTGTTATTTAACACAGTGTTTTTATACATTAACATGTATCTTTCAAATTGTGAATGTCATACAAAGGAAAGTAGCATTCATAACTTTTAAAATTTCTGTTCTTTATTGTTTTGGGTTTGAGATTATATACCCTATCCCTGTTTTCTGTCTAGGGAAGATCCTTAGCATTTGTTGGAGCGCTGGTTTGGTGTTGCTGAATTCTCTCAGCTTTTGCTTGTCTGTAAAGCTTTTGATTTCTCCTTCAAATTTGAATGAGATCTTTGCTGGGTACAGTAATCGGGGTTGTAGATTATTTTCTTTCATGACTTTAAGTATGTCCTGCCATCTGGCCTGAAGATTTTCTATTTAGAGATCAGCTGTTATCCTTATGGGATTCCCCTTGTGTGTTGTTTGTTGTTTTCCCCTTGCTGCTTTTAATAAATGGACAAATTCTTAGAAAAGTACAACTTTCCAAGACTAAACCAGGAAGAGATAATCTTAACAGACCCATCACAAGCATGGTTATTGAAACTATAATCAGAAATCTTCCAACAAACAAAAGCCCAGGACCAGATGGCTTCACAGCTGAATTCTACCAAAAATTTAGAGAAGAGTGAACACCTATTCTACTCAAACTCTTCCAGAAAATTGCAGAGGAATGTAATCTTCCAAACTCATTCTATGAGGCCAACATCACCTTAATACCAAAACCCAACAAAGGTGCCACAAAAAAAGAAAACTACAGGCCAATATCACTGATGAACATAGATGCAAAAATCCTTAACAAAATTCTAGCAAACAGAATCCAACAACACATTAAAAAGATCATACATCATGATCAAGTAGGCTTTATCCCAGGGATGCAAGGATTCTTCAATATTCGCAAATCAATCAATGTAATACACCACATTAACAATTTGAAAAATAAATCCACAAGATTATCTCAATAGATGCAGAGAAAGCTTTTGACAAAATTCAATATCCATTTATGATAAAAACCCTCCAAAAAGCAGGAATAGAAGGAACATACCTCAACATAATAAAAGCTATATATGACAAACCCACAGCAAACATTATCCTCAATGGTGAAAAACTGAAAGCATTTCCCCTGAAGTCAGGAACAAGACAAGGGTGCCCACTCTCACCACTACTATTCAACATAGTTTTGGAAGTCTTGGCCACAGCAATCAGAGCAGATAAAGAAATAAAAGGGATCCAGATTGGAAAAGAAGAAGTAAAACTCTCATATGCAGATGACATGATCCTCTACATAGAAAACCCTAAAGACTACCAGAAAATTACTAGAGCTAATCAGTGAATATAGTAAAGTTGCAGGATATAAAATCAACACACAGAAATCCCTTGCATTCCTATACACTAACAATGAGAAAACAGAAAGAGAAATTAAGGAAATAATTCCATTCACCATTGAAGCAAAAAGAATAAAATATTTAGGAGTATATCTACCTAAAGAAACAAAAGACTTGTATATAGAAAACTATAAAACACTGATGAAAGAAATCAAAGAGGACACAAATAGATGGAGAAATATACTGTGTTCATGGATCAGAAGAATCAATATAGTGAAAATGAGTATACTACCCAGAGCAATCTATAGATTCAATGGAATCTCTATCAAGCTATCAATGGTATTTTTCACAGAACTAGAACAAATAGTTTCACAATTTGTATGGAAATACAAAAAACCTCAAAGAGCCAAAGCAATCTTGAGAAAGGAGAATGGAACTGGAGGAATCAACCTGCCTGACTTTAGGCTACACTACAAAGCCACAGTCATCAAGACAGTATGGTACTGGCACAAAGACAGAAATATAGATCAATGGAACAAAATAGAAAGCCTAGAGATAAATCCACACACCTATGGACACCTTATCTTTGACAAAGGAGGAAAGACTATACAATGGAGAAAAGACCATCTCTTTAACAAGTGGTGCTGGGAAAACTGGTCAACCACTTGTTAAAGAATGAATCTAGAGCACTTTCTAACACCATACACACACACACACAAAAAAAAAAAAACTCAAAATGGATTAAAGATCTAAACCTAAGACCAGAAACTATAAATCTCCTAGAGGAAAACATAGGCAAAACATAAATCACAGAAGGATCCTCTATGACCCACCTCCCAGAGTAATGGAAATAAAAGCAAAAATAAACCAATGGGACCTAATTAAACTTAAAAGCTTTTGCACAATGAAGGAAACTATAAGCAAGGTGAAAAGACAGCCTTCAGAATGGGAGAAAATAAAGCGAACGAAAAAACTGACAAACAATTCATCTCAAAAATATACAAGTAGCCCCTGCAGCTCAATTCCAGAAAAATAAATGACCAAATCAAAAAATGGGCCAAAGAATGAAACAGACATTTCTCCAAAGAAGACATATGGATGGCTAACAAACATATGAAAAGATGCTCAACATCACTCATGATCAGAGAAATGCAGATCAAAACCACAATGAGGTACCATTTTACACCAGTCAGAATGGCTGCCATCCAAAAGTCTACAAGCAATAAATGCTGGAGAGGTATGGAGAAAAGGGAACCCTCTTACACTGTTGGTGGGAATGCAAACTAGTACAGCCACTATGGAGAACAATATGGAGATTCCTTGAAACCTGGAAATAGAATTGCCATATAACCCAGCAATCCCACTGCTGGGCATACACACCGAGGAAACCAGAATTGAAAGAGACACGTGTACCCCCAGTGTTCATTGCTGCCCTGTCTACAATAGCCAGGACATGGAAGCAACCTAGATGTCCATCAACAGACGAATGGATAAGAAAGCTGTGGAAGATATACACAATGGAATATTACTCAGTCATTAAAAAGAATACATTTGAATCAGTTCTAATGAGGTGGATGAAACTGGAGCCTATTATACAGAGTGAAGTAAGCCCGAAGGAAAAACAAAATACAGTATACTAACGCATATATATGGAATTTATAAAGATGGCAACGATAACCCTATATGCAAGGCAGCAAAAGAGACACAGATGTATAAAACAGTCTTTTGGACTCTGTGGGAGAAGTCGAGGGTAGGATGATTTGAGAGAATAGCACTGAAACATGTATATTATCATATGTGAAACAGATTGCCAGTCTAGGTTCATTGCATGAGACAGGGTGCTCAGGGCTGGTGCACTGGGATTAACCAGAGGGTTGGTGTGGGGAGGGAAGTGGGAGGGGGGCTCAGCATGGGGATCACATGTATACCCATGGCTGATTCATGTGAATGTATGGCAAAACCCACTATAATATTGTAATATAATTAGCTTCCAATTAAAATTAATTAATTAATTTTGAAAAACTAGTAGCAATAGTAAGAGAAACTATTCCATCTCTGAATATGAGGTAAGTAGTGTATGTCATTGAGTGACAAAGTATGAGACATGGAGATGTGTTTTTATTAAGGGAAATGAACATTCTCTCTTTAAGAAAAAGTGGCTATTTCAGAATGGAAAATAGGAGACTAAAGAACAGTCTAAATGGAAAAAAAAGAGATTCACTCTGTTTTGTGCAGGTCTATGGGTTTCTGACAAATGCGTGTCACATATCTACCATTACAGCATCATATGGAATAAATCCCCTGTGCTTTACCTATTCCTAGTCATCTTTTCTTCCCTCTCCATGAACTCCTGCCAACCACTGATTTTTTTTACCGCCTCTATAGATTTTTCTTTTCCATAATGGCATATAGTTGGAATCATATAGTATATAGCCTTTTTAGATTGGCTTCTTTCACTTAGCAATTTTCATACCTTGACAGGGTTTTTTTTTAAATCATTGAATAATATTCCACAGTATGGTCATACCACAGTTGGTTCATTCATTCACCTAGGACATCTTAATTGCTTCCAGTGTTTTGCAATTATGACCAAAGTTATTATAAATATTCATGTGTAGACTTTTGCGTGGACATTAGTTTTCATCTCAGTTAGGTAAATACCTAGGAGCATGACTGTTGGATCATATTATTGTAAGACTATGTTTAACTTTGTAAGAAACTGCCCAAATGTTTTTCAAAGCAGACTTACCATTTTACATTCCCACCAGCACTGAATGAGAATTCCTGTAGGTCAATATCTTTGCCCACATTTAGTGTTGCCAGTTGTTTAGACCTGTGTACGTTCTAAGTCTCTTCAGTTGTGTCTGACTCTTTGTGACCCTATGGACTGTAGCCTTCCAGGCTCCTCTGTCCATTGGGATTCTCCAGGCAAAAATACTGGAGTGGGTTGCCATGCCCTCCTCCAGGGGATCTTCCCAACTCAGGGATCAAATCTGCATCTCTTATGGCTCCTGGATTGGCAGGCAGTTTCTTTACCACTAGCACCACCTGGGAAGCCCCTGTTTAGACCTAAGCCATTTTAATAGATATACAGAAATGCTGTTAGTGTTTTTATTTGCAATTCTCTAGTGACAAATGACATTGAGCTTCCTTTGATATGCTATTTGCCAGTTTTATATCTTGTTTGGTGAGATGTCTGCTAAGATCTTTTGCCAATTTTAAAAACTTGGCTACTTGTTTTCTTAAGTTTTAAGTGTTTTTTTTGTATGTTTTGGATACAAATCATTTATCAGATATGAATTTTGCAAATATTTTCTCCCAGCCTATGGCTTGTCTTTTCATTGTCTTTACACTAGCTTTTGCAGAGATGCTTTTAGTTTCAATAAGTTCCAATTTATCAATTTTACTTATTTAATGGGTCACATTTTTTATGTTATTTCTAAAGAATTATGGTGCTAAAGGTAAAAACCCGCCTGCCAATGTAGTAGATGCAAGAGACATAGGCTCAATCCCTGGGTCGGGAAGATCCCCTGGAGAAGGAAATGGCAATCCACTCCCATATTCTTGCCTGGAGAATTCCATGGACAGGGGAGCTTGGCAGTCTATGGTCCATAGGGTTGCACAGAGTCAGACATGGCTAAAGTGGCTTAGCACACATGTTAAAGAATTAACATAGCTATAAAGAATTACAGCCAAACCCAAGTAGTCACCTAGATATTTTCCTATATTTTTATAGATGTTTTTTAGTTTGCATTTAACATTTAGGTCTGTGATACACTCTGAGTCACTTTGAGTTAATTTTTGTGAAAGGCACTAGGTCTGTGTATAGATTCTTTTTTTCAGATATAGACATCCAACTGTTCCAATATCATTTATTGAAAGACTGTTCTCTGTTCACTGTATTGTCATTGTTCCTTTGCTAACAATTAGCACACTATTTTTGTGGGGATCTGTTTCTGGGTTCTCTATTCTGTTCCATTTATCTGTTTGTATATTCTTCTGCCAGTAGCACTCTGTCATAATTATTGTAGCTTTATAGTAAGTCTTGAAGTCAGGTAGTGTCAGTCTGTAATAAACATATTAAGGAGCATTTATGGATTCTAACCAATTGAAAAGATAGAGCCAGAGTCTTCAAAACATCTTAAAATTATTTTTTTAAACAGATAAATTCTACTAAGGGCAATAAATCACCTCCTTCAAGTTCAAAGTAATTAACACTTTACTTGAAGATACATATATCCCAAATGAAATTAATTGTTGGCTCTTCCTTTCAAAGTTTCAAAGTTAGTGTCATATGACTTAGGCTTGTGGATTTCAAATGAAAGTGGCATTCCAGAAAGCTTCCAGGATAGTACTAATTTGCAGCTCTTTTCAGCCTAAATAAAAGGCATCTCTTATGCTTTGTAGTGAATAATCTAAACTAAACTACCTGACATTTCCACTAAGTCCAAAGAACAGACTGAAAATGCTGAATTGTCAGCAAAGCTTTGATGTAAATCAGTAGTCACAGGAGACTGCAAAGAAGAACATAATGTAACCATCAGCTCTTCAAAGGGAAGCTTTCTTCTTTTAAGCAAAGAAATTCAGACATGCTTCTTCTAAATTAAAGAATTATTTGGCCTCATTATTTTAAGATACAGTTTCCTCCCCACAAACATCAAGATAATTAACACTAAAAAAGCGATGCTTTTTTCCCAACGATCCAACAGAATTATAAAAATACAAATCAGAAACAAACTGTTACTTGGCATGTGAGACTTTTTAAAATTTTTAAACAATATTTAAGCTTATGATTATCTCCCATGGATCAAAGTAAAAGAAAATTAAGAAGAAAAAAAAAAACTTCACCGTATTTTTGAAGTCATTTTCTTGGAAATACTCAAAGCTCATTTTTTCTCTTCTGAATAATACCATCTCCAAAAGACTGTATGTCAACATCTTTTCTACACAAAACATGGTCTACCAAATAAACAATACTGACATCACTTTGAGTTGTGCTAGAAAATGCAGATTCTTAGGCCTTAGCTCAGACTAAAACTGAGTCAGAATCTTATTCTTATGTGATTTGTATGCATGTGAAAGACTGAGACAGACTACCGTGCATGATAACAAATCAAAATTTCCAGAAGCCATGATTTATTGCATTTTAGCATTTTGTTCAAACTGTTTCCAACAAAAACCTGAGCACACAGCAATATGTGAACCGAGTTTACTTTGCCTGAGATCTTTCATACTCAGTAGGGCTGCATTTCAGGTGTCTTAGAATTCAACAATTTTATAAATTTTTCTTTAGTTAGAAGGAAAAAACATATAAAGATGATCCAGTAGAACTGTTCGCACATGGCAAGATACTTTTCTACATTATAGATAAGATGTCAGTGAAAGATGTAGATTCAGCTACAAATAATGAATAGCTGAAGAAGAAGGATTAAACAAGAGAACTTTTTTTTTCTATTAAGCAAGCAATGTTTTGCATTAGGCAGATCACATTTGAAAAATTCTGGGGTTTCAACATTACCATTAAGAACTCAACATTATAAAAAAAATCATTTGAATCAGTTCTACTCAGATGGACGAAACTGGAGCCCATTATCCAGAGTGAAGTAAGCCAGAATGAAAAACAACAATACAGTATATTAACACATATATATGGAATTTAGAAAGACGGTAACAAGAACCCAGCATGCGAGACAGCAAAAGGAACACAGATGTATAGAACAGACTCGTGGACCCTGTGGATGAGGGCAAGGGTGGGATGATATGGGAGAATGGCATTGAAACATGTTAATTATCATATGTGAAATCAATTGCCAGCCCATGATTGATACTCGGGGCTGGTGCATCAAGATTTCCCGGGGGGAGGGAGGAGGGAGGGAGGAGGAAGGGGGGTTCTGGAGGGGGAGCATATGTAAACCCATGGTGATATCATGGCATTGTATGGCAAAACTAATAAAAAAAAAAGAACTCAAGCTCTTCTGTTGTACTCAAAGCATGACTTTGTCTCTAAGCTAGCTCCCTCAATGGTCACAGAACGGCCTCCAGAGTCCTAAATCGATCTGAACCATGTGAAAAAGTGATATTCCAGTGCTCTCCATGCTGACTTTCTCTTATACCTCACTGCCCAGATTGGCAAGGAAAAGGAATTATCATGATTGGTCTGAGACATTTCAGGATTTCTGCCTGAATCATATTTGGAGAGAGAAGTATGGGGATAAGCTTCTAAGATGTTTCCCAAGGATTCCAACTCCTGGTATTCAGCCTGGTATTTATCCACTTTGAGTGTTAGTCAGAGCTAATTATTTGTTTCTAACAAACAGTGTATGGTGAAAGTAATGGGACATCACTTTCAAAACTGGATTACAGAAGAATTTGCTTCCTGTCTTGCTTGCTTCTCTCTCTTTCCCTTGCTCACTCTAATGCACACCAGCTGCCATACTGAGAGGATGCCCACTAGCAGGATCTGGGAACTGAGAGCCAATAACCAGCAAGAATCCATGATGCTTTAGTCTTACAATCACAAGGAAATGAGTTCTGCCCCAAATCTGAGCCTGTCCAAAATCAAGCCTCCAGATCAGAACACAGTCTGGTCTACATTTTGCTAATATCCTGTGAGATTCTAAGCAGAGAATCCAATTAGCCATACCTAGATTCATGAAAACTATGAGATAATAAATGTGTGCTGTTATAAGTTCCTATGTTTGTCTTAATTTATTACATTGTAATCAAAAGCTAATACAAGTGGGTAGTCAGAATGGCTGTCATTAAAAAGTCTACAAAAAGCAACTGCTGGACAGTATGTAGAGAAAAGAGAACCTTCTTACACTGTTGGTGGGCATGTAAATTGGTTCAGCCACTATGGAAAACAGTATGGAAACAATAGTTTTCCTCAAAAAACTAAAAATAGAGCTACCATGTGATCCAGCAATCACACTCCTAAGCATACATCCAGACAAATCTATAGTTTGAAAAGACACATCAGTTCAGTTCAGTTCAGTTTAGTTGCTTAGTCATGTCCGACTCTTTGCGACCCCATGAATCGCATGCCAGGCCTCCCTGTCCATCACCAACTCCCGGAGTTTACCCAAACTCATGTCCATTGAGTCAGTGATGCCATTCAGCCACCTCATCCTCTGTCATCCCCTTCTCCTCCTGCCCCTAATCCTTCCCAAAGACACGTACATCCCTAGGTTCATAGCAGCACTATTTACAATAGCTGAGACATGGAAGCAACCTAAATTTCCATTGACAGATAATTGGATAAAGAAGAAGTGCCAGTGGAATATTACTTAGCCATTAAAAAGAATAAAGTAATGTCATTTGAAGCAACATGGATGGATCTAGACATTATCACACTAAGTGAAGTCAGACAGAAAAAGACAAATACCATATGATATCACTTATATGTGGAATCTAAAATAGGATACAAATTGAGATAATCATGAAACAGAAGCAGACTAACAGACATACAAAACAGACTTGTGGTTGCCAAGAGAAACGATGGGGAATAAGGGAGGGAAGGAATGGGAGTTTTGGATTAGCAGATGCAAACTATTATATATAGGATGGATAAACAATATGATCCTACTGAATAGCACAGAGAACAACTTTCACTACCATATGATAAACCATAATGGAAAGAATATTACAAAAAGACTGTGTATTTATATATAACTGAGTCACTTTACTGGACAGAAGAAATTAACACAGCACTGTAAATCAAGCATACTTAAACAAATTTTTTTTTAAAAAAGAGCTACTGAGAAAAAAGAAAGCAAATGAACAGTGTCTTCTATAGAAACAAAAAACTACATCCAGAGACTGAGAGACCTCTGCCCTTTCATGTCTACCATATCATAAGT
>ML664592.1:23109-71927 GCA_007570785.1 Antilocapra americana | reverse complement strand
TTTCATGTGTCGGCTGTCTTCAGTGTATGGGTTCAGTTGCTAAAAATAATGTCTAATGATAAATTAATTATGCCACACAAATATGAACATTAGGATGAACCATATGAGATGTCCATTGCTTTGCAGATCAATTATCAGTGAAATTGGTGCTTTCATTATGAGTCAATGTATATAGATGGAATTGTTTGAGAAGAGTTGTATTAAACATTAATAATCATCAAATTGAGAATCTGACTTTAAATGCAACAATATTAAAGGATCAGTCTATGTTTCTTCTTTGCTTAGAAATCAGAGTTTTCCCTAAGTAAAAGCAGAATTACTCATTTCAAGTTTCAGAATCTAAAAAGACTTTTCAATTCCTCAAATACATTACAAATGCTTCAATAGTTTTCAAAATTGTATATAATAGTTCCATCCTTTTAGTCTAATTGTTCTTTTGATTAAAAAAAGCATTATCAGTGGGGGGTAGAAAGCTTACACAAGCAGATATCAGTTATTTGAATCCTAATGTGAATGAATTTTTGGTTCTTTCTTGAGTTCTTTGAGCCTTTTCTTAAGGTTTAATAGGAAATGAACTTTCTGCTACAAAATTAACTTAAGCTTTGATTTACTGATATAATGGCAAGTCTCAAAAATTAATCTTTCTTAAAACATTAATATGTGTGATGTGTTATTTAAGATACTCATATATCTTCTAAATGGCAGTTGTGGACTGTGGATATAAAATCTTTAAATGACTCTCATATGTTCTTTAAAGCTGGACATTCTTTCTGGAAACCATACAAGCTTACCTTTAAATAAATGACACATTCCAATAATTGTTTTAACATATGCATTAAGTACTTTTTAAAAGGCTCCTTTTTTTTTCTGTAACATACGTTAAACCCACAACTTCCTTTTAAGTCTCTTCACTATTACTGCAATAGTGTTATCCATATAATCATTAAAATTTCTGTAGAATTTAAAGGGCTATTTATTTAAAGTAATGTTTCCCAACTGGGTACCTGGGCCTCATTGAACCCAGATGTGGAAATAGAGTTTAAGGAAATCAAACAAGCCCCATTTAGAAGAGAAATGATTTAGTTCTCTGTGGACACACATTTACTCTAGTTTCTTCTCACCTGCACACCCAGTGTACACTTGATGACCATGAAGTATTATTAATACAATAGAACAAAGGAAATTCCCTGAAGTGCCTTTAAGAATTCAGTTCAATTCAGTTCAGTCACTCAGTCATGTCTGACTCTTTGTGACCCCATGAACTGCAGCACAACAGGCTTCCCTGTCCATCCCAACTTCTGGAGCTTGCTCAGACTCATGTCCATTGAGTCAGTAATGCCATTCAACCATCTCATTCTCTGTCATCCCCTTCTCCTCCCACGTTCAATCTTTAATGAGTCAGTTCTTCGCATCAGGTGGCCAAAGTATTGGAGTTTCAGCTGTAACATCAGTCCTTCCAATGAATATTCAGGACTGATCTCCTTTAGGATGAACTGGTTGGATCTCCTTGCAGTCCAAGGGACTCTCAAGAGTCTTCTCCAACACCACAGTTCAAAAGCATCAATTCTTTGGCGCTCAGCTTTCTTTATGGTCCAACTCTCACATCCATACATGACTACTTGAAAAACCATAGCTTTGACTAGATGGACTTCTGTTGGTAAAGTAATGTTTCTGATTTTTAATATACTATCTAGTTTGGTCATAGCTTTTCTTCCAAGGAGTAAGTGTCTTTTAATTTCATGGCTGCAGTCACCATCTGTAGTGATTTTGGAGACCCCAAAAATAAAGTCTGTCACTGTTTCCATTGTTTCCCCATCTATTTGCCATGAAGTGATGGGTTAACATAAACTTTAAAAAGTTTGTACAAATGAAGTAGCTTCTGATTTAACAAGTTGTGAAATGGCAAAACTAGCTTTACACAATAAACAAAATGGGAAAATATTTTCCATAACATGTTTCACCCCATTATCTTGGGGTTATTCAATTTAGGAATAAATTTGCTATCTTTAACCCCCATCTCTGCCCTGCTTCCCACAAGCTATACAATGCATTCTCATATCTCATAGCACAATTTCCTCTAAAAGTGATTGATGCGTTACTCTAATTTTTTTCATATTTCAAGCATTAAGTTAAGGGAATGATATATGAATATTAGGTTTTTCAAGGATAAGAAAATAGATTGAAATCTAAAAACCAGTTCATCTGTCCAGGCTTTGTCTCTAAATAAAAATTTGAAAAGGATAGTAATTTTTTGTATTTTTAGTTCCTAAGTCATATCTGACTCTTTTGTGACCCCCGTGGACTGTAGCCCACCAGACTCCTCTGTTCGTGGGATTTCCCAGGCAAGAATACAGGAGTGGATTGCCATTTCCTTCTCCAGGGGATCTTCCCAACCCAAGGGTCAAACCTGCATTTCTTGCATTGGTAGGCAGGTTCCTTAACACTGAGCCACCTGGAAAGCCCATAATAATTTGACTCCTGTCTTAAATCTAGTTAGTTAGGTAGATCCTAAAGCATTGGTCAGATGGTGACTGCAGCCATGAAATTAAAATATGCTTGCTCCTTGGAAGAAAAGCTCTGACTAACCTAGACTGCATATTAAAAAGCAGAGATATTACTTTGCTGACAAAGGTCCATCTAGTCAAAGCTATTGTTTTTCCAGTAGTCATGTATGGATGTGAGAGTTGGACCATAAAGAAAGCTGAGTGTCGAAGAATTGATGCTTTTGAACTGTGGTACTGGAGAAGACTCTTGAGAGTCCCTTGGACTGCAAGGAGATCAAACCAGTCATCCTAAAAGAAATCAATCCTGAATATTCATTGGAAGGATTGCTGTTGGAGGTCCAATACTTTGGCCACCTGATGAGAAGAGCCAGCTCATTGGAAAAGACCCTGATGATAGGCAAGATTGAGGGCAGAAGGAGGAGGGAGCGACAGAGGATGAGACAGTTGGACGGCATCATTGACTCAATGGATATGAGTTTGAGCAAATTCTGGGAGAGGGTGAAGGTCAAGGAAGCCTTGTGTGCTGCAGCCCATAGGGTAGCAAAGAGTCGGACATGACTGAGTGACTGAATCAAAAAGTATGAACTGGGTGTGCTAGACAGGGAGGAACCTGACAAGACTCCTTTGATCGACGTCCTCTCTGTGCCTCAATAGTCTCTAGATGGCCCAGCAAACATTTATTTACCAAAATTAACTATTTTCATCTTTCTGTGAATGACCTTACTCTCCTTTGAAGTCTCAGAACCCAACCTCCTCCTCAGTCTAGGATGACATATACACGTCACTGTCTTTGGAATTCCTCATACTTGAGTGAAGTCCCCACATATACATATTAAATTCAAATTTCTCCTGTTAATCTGTCTGATGTTATTTGAATTATTTGACCAGCCAAAAGAATCAAGAATGGAATCCAGAGAAATATTCCTCTCCATCACAAGGCCAAAGTATAAGGGTACAGATATCAACAGTCACAGAAATAGCATTATCTCTTCCCCTACACCTTGTCCATTTTTTGTATATAATTCCTATATTAAACTTTTTCTGAATTAACAATTTCAAAGTGTCATTTCTTCCTGCAGGGATTCCAATAGGTACCACATAGAAAAAGCAACAACCAAAGCAACAAAATAAGAATGGCCAGAAAAATTATAAAAATAACAGTAATGGGGACAATAGACCTGCATGATAAGAAAATTACTTTTTTTTATGCTGTAGGAAAATGTATTTTCATAAGATGTGAATCATGTACCAATAAAGCACTTTAAACTACACCACTTTGAAACATTTTGCACAAAGATGTTACAGATCATATTTAATAACATGTCTAGTTCTACATAAGAAAATATTTTTAAGACCTCACTTCAATAAAATTTTCCAACCAAAGAACAAAAATATTAAATAATTTACGAGACATCATAAAACCTATCTATGTGACAAATCAGGCAGAATTCTGTGCTAGAAAACAGAATGAGGGAAAATCTAAATAAGAAAAAAAAATCAGAAAATAGCCATTTCTAAGTTTCTCGTTAATGGAGGTCTAATGTTGTTAAAGACCAGGAGTCTTTAGGCATCAGAAAATAAAAATTTGCTTATAAAAATAAAAAATTTCATTAACATTAGTAAGATACTTTTCTACCTTAGCACAAACATTTTTGCCCTTTATAATTCAGAAGATTGCTAGTCATTGTCAAATATCAGAACCATACCTTAGTCTTAACCAATAGGCATAGGCCCTAGGTTCATTGGGGGAAAAAAATTATGCAACAGAATTAGTATCCAAATGATGATATTGGTTAAGAAATTTACTTCAAAGCTAAATAATTAAAAACAGTGTAGCTTGCTTCATAAATAGAAAAACCTATACTACTGCATGTGTATTAAAACTAAATTTATATAATATGGAATTTCCATATAATATGAGGTTGGCTATCTAACATGGTAAGGAACATATCTTATAAAAAGTTAAAAATTTACATCACGCTCTATATCAGAATAAACTACAGGAAAAAATCAAAGATATAAACATGAAAAGGGAAACAAAATACTAAGAGAAAGGCTAAGAGGTTTATTTTTCCCATCCTGGGAAAGGCTTAACTATAATACAAATTCCAGAAGGAAAGAAAGCTAAAAAGGGTTTCATTAAAAAAAAAAGTGTTACATAAAATCTAGTGACTCCCTTTGTTTCACATGGAGTAACTCCAACTTTTGTGATTTCACAAGGTAATACAAATAGGGGATGCATCTAGTCAGAGGAGGCAAGAACTTGGCCTCCAGTCTTTCCTTTCATATTAAATTAGGTGAAAGATGTCATCATTGAAGAGTCAGCCTTATTAACATAAAAGTGAATTATTTCTGTGTTACCGTCACTGAATCTTTTTAAGTTTCAGTGCAGAAAGCTGCTCCTGGCCTATAGTAAAACTTTTATCATCTTGGCATACAAAGACACTATAGCTTGAAAGCTGTTTTGCCACTTACTTGTCACAAGCAGAAGCCTGTTTACCTATCTTGAACATAAACAGACACTTCCCATGTCAGAATTACTATTTAGAGAGAAAGCCTATTAAAAACAGACCTGCATTCATGCTGCAGAAGAAATATCAATAACCTCAGATATGCCTAAAGCTCAATATTCAGAAAACTAAGATCATGGCATCCAGTCACATCACTTCATGGCAAAAAGATGGGGAAACAGTAGAAACAGTGGCTGACTTTATTTTTCTGGGCTCCAAAATCACGGCAGATGGTGATTGCAGCCATGAAATTAAAAGACACTTACTCCTTGGAAGGAAAGTTATGACCAACCTTGACAGCACGTTGAAAATCAAAGACATTACTTTCCCAACAATGGTCCTCTAGTCAAGGCTATGGTTTTTCCAGTAGTCATGTATGGATGTGAGAGTTGGACTATAAAGAAAGCTGAGCACCCAAGAATTGATGCTTTTGAACTGTGGTGCTAGAGAAGACTCTTGAGAATCCCTTGGACTGCAAGGAGATCCAACCAGTCCATGCTAAAGGAGATCAGTCCTGGGTGTTCATTGGAAGGACTGATGTTGAAGCTGAAACTCCAATACTTTGGCCACCTCATGCGAAGATCTGACTCACTGGAAAAGACCCTGATGCTGGAATAGGTTGAGGGCAGGAGAAGAAGGTGGTGACAGAGGATGAGATGGTTAGATGGCATCACCGACTCGATGGACATGGGTTTGGGTGGACTCCAGGAGCTGGTGATGGACAGGGAGGCCTGGCGTGCTGCAGTTCATGGAGTTGCAAAGAGCTGGACATGACTGAGCAACTGAACTGATAAAGGATCATCACTACCATCTTCCTAAATTCCATATATATGCATTAATATACTGTATTGGTGTTTTTCTTTCTGACTTACTTCACTCTATATCAATGAACATTTCTTGAGCATCTGCTTTATTCTGAACACATGTGTGCACTGAAGTAGCAGCAGTGGGGGGGAATTATAAAACCTCTTTTAAGAAACTCATATGCTAGGGGACTTCCCTGGTGGTCCAGTGGCTAAGACTCCAAGCTCATAATGCAGGGGGCCTGAGTTCCATCCCTGGTTAGGGAACTAGATCCCTCAAGCCATAACTAAGAGTTCACATACCTTAACTAAAGATCCCACATGCCACAACTAAGGCCCAGCACAGTCAAATAAATATTAAAAAATAAGCATATTCAAGCTGTATAAGATAGAATGTAAACAAACAGATAGGTGCATATTATTTTGAATGGTATTGCAAAGGATATGAAGGAAAAAGAAAGCATAGAGAAGAGAGCATGGTTAGCAGCTATTATTTTTCCATTGGTTGGATTGAGACACTCTAACAGTTAATTTGGGATAAAACAAAGTCTCAGTATACCTGTAGTAGAGAGAATAAAAGGAAGTGCTAGAAGAGAAGAAAACAGAAATCTACAAATGATTTCACAGGGCCTTGAGGCCAAAAAAATACTAGATTTATTTCCAAGTGAGATAGGAGACCACTGGATGACTTGGAAAGGATTATTCTGTTGTATGTAAAATAGATTGTAGAAGGAAGGAGTGGAAATGGAAGGAAAACTAGTGAAGGGACTACTAAAAGAATTTCTAGGAAAGATGATGGTTACTTGGAATAGGATTTTAACAATGTAAATGACGAGGTAATCAGATTTGAGATGTGACTTAATGTAGAGCTGACAGGAGGTTTGGCTGGATTGGATGTGTATGAAATACAAAGAGAAGCATCAAGATTGACAGTGAAGTATTTGGCATGAGTAACTGGAGCAATGGACTTTCCATTTATTAGAACACAAAGAGTGAAAAGAGTGAAGGAAAAATAGGTTTGAGGGACAGGAGACAGAAAGTTGGATGTATAAGCCTGGGGTTCACATGAGATATTTGGGAGAATAATACACACTTTTTATTTCTCAAGAAGAAAATGTGAAAGCAATTAGAGGCTTCAGGAAAATAAAGAATCGTTACAAGGCAGACATAGTACAAATATAAAGGAAATTAATATATGAATATGTATATGTATATGATTCTGATGAATGTGATGTTTTACTTGAAATAGTTTAGGGTCAATACACTGCATCCAAAAAAATTCTGGCACACTGCTTGGCCATTCAATAAACAAGATTTACACAATCTTAGTATTTGCATTATATTTAATTTGCAGTAAATTTATTTTTAGGCTGTATATATTTATATGTAAGGTAAGAAAGTTATGATTATGTTTCAAGAAGAAAATGCAAGATTTATCAACCTTGACAAGTATAAAAATAAACCTGTAGTTGACAGATGGTGGGAGATGAGAGAGGAAAAGAATGTGGAGAATATCTGGAGGTACTGCTATCTTCATCCTACACAGAGGAGAGTCAAAATACTTGAGTAAATTTTATATCACAAGAAATTTAAGTATGAACATATTACTTACCATTATAAAGTTTCCCAACACAAGAATGAGTTATGGTAACCAACTATTTGGAGACAGATGAGAGAAGACAATAGAATGAGTTGCAAATATTATCTATAGTCCTTGAGAAGGAACTACAGGTCCTTAACTATGCTTAATGACTTAAACTATTAATATTTAGCTTTGTTGGACTGTTTTCCTTTGTTTATACATTTTCTCACTTCTCTGATTAAACTTATTCTTTGGCTAAAGTTTTTTCCACAGACAAAAGGCAGGCGGAAGACATGAGGGGCAAGAACCATTAGGTTGTGCTCCCTTTCATACTGAAGAGACTTTCTTTTCCCCATTGTGTGTTCTCTGCACTCCCACTGCAGTATTCTTCATAATAGACAAGATATGGAAAAATCTAAATATCTTTCAACTGATGGATAAATGAAATGTGATATATATATATATATATATAAAATAAACAAAGATAAAGAAATATTATTCAGCCATAAAAAGAAGAAAACCTGCCACTTGTGCCAATTTGGATGAACCTGGAAGGCATTATGTTAAGTGAAAGACAAATACTGCATGGCATCACTTCCAAGTAAAATTTTTTAAAAAAGAAAAAAGCCTATTTAATAGAAACAAAGAATAAAATGGTAGTTGCCAGGGACTGGGGAGAGGGAGAATTAGGAAGATGTAGGTCAAAAGGTACAAAGTTTTAGTTATAAAGTTCTGAGGATCTAATATACAGCATGATGACTGCAATCAACACTACAGTGGTGGTGGTGGTGGTTTAGTGGGCCTTCCTGGTGGCTCAGTTGGTAAAGAATTGTCCTGCAAGGCAGGGTATGCAGGTTTGATCCCTGGGTGGGGAAGATCCCCTGGAGAAAGAAATGGCAACTCACTCCAATATTCTTGTCTGGGAAATTCCATGGACATGAAGACTATAGTCAACAATATGATATTGTATAAAGGTGCTGACAGTAGGTCTTAACCATTCTCACTATACACACAAAAAAAGAGGGCTAGCTATGTGAGGTAATGGAGGTACTAATTATCTTGATCTTGGTAATCATTCGACAACACATATGTATATCATGTTGCACACTTTAATGTATAAATTATGTGTGTGTGAGTAAGTTGCTCAGTCATTTCTAACTCTTTATGACCCCATGGACTCTAGCCAGCCAGGCTCCTCTGTCCATGGGGTTCTCCAGGCAAGAATACTGGAGCGGGTTGCCATTTCCTTCTCCAGGGGATCTACCTAACCCAGGGATTGAGCCCAGTTCTCCTGCATTGCAGGCAGATTCTTACCATCTGAGCCACCAAGAAGCCCATATTAATTAGATTCTTCAAATAAAGTTGTGGGTGATGGAAAGGAAGTTTTTGGACAGTGTGGAAATAACCTTGTTCTCTTGAGGAGGTATACATTCATATTTTTGATAGCTCCTTAAATGAAATATGGTCATGGATCGATGTGAATTGGCACATGTTGCTTTCTCTATGTTATCTCACCTTTACACCATTCTTTAGATGCAAGTGTTTTGAATAATGTAAGATGTTACAGGGGACTTTCCTGGTGGTCCAGTGGCTAAGACTCCAAGTTCCCAGTATAGGCAACCCAGGGTTGATCTCTAGTCAGGGAACTAGATCCCATATGCCGCAACTAAGAATTTGCATACCACAACTAAAAAGATAACAAGTACTGCAACTAAGACCCACTGCAGCCAAAAGAGAAAAAAGGCGTTACAAAGGAGTGTCCCTCCTTCAAGAAAACTGGGCTAAGAGGAGCAAAATGTGATTCACAGTCTGAGTTCAGCCTCCTAATATGTCCTCTGCTCTAAGTTACTGGAATCACGTATAAGCATCTATTTGCAGATAAGTCTTAGCTTCCTCAAAGGGTTGAAAGAAAACTGAACCACTATCTTCAAAAAAGCTTAATACTCTGCTTATTCTTTCACTCATTGCAGACACCTCTTCCTTCTTAAAGGACTAAGTGGGAATTATAGCTCCTCTTTGGAATTTCCTTAGTGTCCTATTTCTTTTTCTAGGACATATGCCACACTCTATATGAATAACAAGTTAGATTGTATCAATATCACTTTTTATGCTGTGGAATTGAAAGTTTTTGGAGGACATTGAAAGCTTTTTGAGACTAGATACTCTCTTACCCATCTATGTACCCCAACTGATACCATAGGTTAAATCAATTTCACCTGCCTTTCATAATCAAGGTTACATTAAGAGGAGAAAGTACTCCAAGCAGTACACAGTCTAAAGAATAGTGTTTACCTGAGTTGTTTTCTAGGAACTGACAATCTCCTGTTTGAGGCCAGCCAGAGAAGACTGGATAGGACCACCTCCAGCTGGGCACGCCCTGTGTTGCTGCTAACCTTTGGAATGTGCCTAGTTCTGTAGCTTAGTTACACCTACACAGAAAGACAATTATGGCCTTTTCCTAATCACCCTCCCTACCCTCCTGATGCTATCAAGGTTCCTCATGCCCCTCAAGCTCACCAGGGCTACACTCCCTCCCAAGTGCCTCAGATGCCCTGCTGCTTTATTTGTTATCACTTAAAGACCCCAGCCCCTTGCCTTCCGAGAGGGAGTTGTAAGATTGGTTCTCTGGTGTCCTGGCTTGGCTGCCTTGCAAATAAATCCTCTTTTTGCTGCAAACCTCAGAGTGTTAGTGTTTTTTAACTGGCTATGTTTCTGGCAAGATGAACCTGGTTCCATAACATAGTCACCAGTGAACCAAATCTATATTTTTACATACATACAGGAAAATTTGGCCTTGGAGTACATAATGAAGCAGGGCAAAGGCTAATAGAGTTTTGCCAAAAGAATGCACTGGTCACAGCAAATACCCTCTCCCAACAACACAGGAGAAGACTCTACACATGGACATCACCAGATGGTCAACATTGAAATCATATTGGTTATATTATTTGCAGCCAAAGATGGAGAAGCTCTATACAGTCAGCAAAAACAAGACTGGGAGCTGACTGTAGCTCAGATCATGAACTCCTTATTGCCAAATTCAGACTGAAATTGAAAAAAGTAGGGAAAAACACTAGACCATTCAGATAGGACCTAAATTAAATTCCTTATACCGTAGAAGTGAGAAATAGATTCAAGGGATTAGATCTTATAGATAGAGTGCCTGATGAACTGTGGATGAAAGTTCATGACATTGTACATAAGACAGGGGTCAAGAATATCCCCCCAAAAAAAGAAACGAAAAAAAGCAAAATGGCTGAGAGACCTTACAAATAGCTGTGAAAACAAGAGAAGTGAAAGGCAAAGGAGAAAAGGAAAGATATACCCATTTGAATGCAGAGTTCCAAAGAATAGCAAGGAGAGATAAGAAAGCATTCATCAGTGATCAGTGCAAAGAAATAGAGGAAAACAATAGAATGGGAAAGACTAGAGCTCTCTTCAAGAAAATTAGAGATACCAAGGGAACATTTCATGCAAAGATGGGCTCAATAAAGGATGGAAATGGTATAGACCTAACAGAAGCAGAAGATATTAAGAAGAGGTGGCAAAAATACACAGAAGAACTGTACAAAAAAGAGCTTCACAACCCAGATAATCATGATAGTGTGATCACTCACCTAGAGCCAGACATCCTGGAATACGAAGTCAAGTGGGTTTTAGGAAGCATCACTATGAACAAAGCTACTGGAGGTTAAGGAATTCCAGTTGAACTATATCAAATCCTAAAAGATGATGCTTTGAAAGTGTTTCATTCAATAAGCCAGCAAATTTGGAAAACTCAGCAGCAGCCACAGGACTGGAAAATGTTAGTTTTCAGTCCAATCCCAAAGAAAGGCAATGCCAAAGAATGCTCAAACTACCACACAGTTGCACTCATTGCACACATTAGTAATGTAATGCACAAAATTCTCCAAGCCAGGCTTCAACAATACATGTACCATGAACTTCCAGATGTTCAGGCTGGGTTTAGAAAAGGTAAAGGAACCATAAATCAAATTGCCAACATCTGCTGGATCATTGGAAAAGCAAGAGAGTTCCAGAAAAACATCTATTTCTGCCTTATTGACTATGCCAAAACCTTTGACTGTGTGGATCACAATAAACTGTGGAAAATTCTGAAAGAGATGGGAATACTAGTCCACCTGACCTGCCTCTTGAGAAATCTGTATGCAGGTCAGGAAGCAACAGAACTGGGCATAGAATAATGGACTGGTTCCAAATAGAGAAAGGAGTACATCATGGCTGTATATTGTCACCCTGCTTATGTAACTTATATGCCGAGTACATCATGAGAAACACTGGGCTGGATGAAGAACAAGCTGGAATCAAGATTGCTGGGAGAAATATCAATAACCTCAGATATGCAGATGACACCACCCTTATGGCAGAAAGTGAAGAAGAAATAAAGAGCCTATTGATGAAAGTGAAAGAGGAGAGTGAAAAAGTTGGCTTAAAACTCAGCATTCAGAAAATGAAGATCATGGCATCTGGTCCAATCACTTCATAGCAAATATATGGGGAAACAGTGGAAACACTGAGAGACTTTATTTTGGGGGGGCTCCAAAATCACGGCAGATGGTGATTGTGGCCATGAAATTAAAAGACACTTGCTCCTTGGAAGAAAAGCTATGACCAACCTAGACAGCATATTATAAAGCAGAGACATTACTTTGCCAGCAAAGGTCCATGTAGTCAAAGCTATGGGTTTTCCAGTAGTCATGTGTGGATGTAAGAGTTAGACTATAAAAAAAGGTGAGTGCTGAAGAACTGATGCTTTTGAACTGTGGTGTTGGAGAATACTCTTGAGAGTCCCTTAAACTGCAAGGAGATCCAACCATTTGGTCCTTAAGTAAATCAGTACTGAATACTCATTGGAAGGACTGATGTTGAAGCTGAAACTCCAATGCTTTGGCCACATGATGCGAAGAACTGACTCACTGGAAAAGACCCTGATGCTGGGAAAGACTGAAGGCGGAAGGGGAAGGGGATGACAGAGGATGAGATAGTTGGATGGCATCACCGACTCAATGGACACGAGTTTTTAGTAAACTCTGAGAGCTGATGATGGACAAGGAGTCGGACATGACTGAGCGACTGAACTGAACTGACTGATATACATGTTGAATTGAACTTAAACTTCACTTTTTTTCTTCTTAATCTCATTAAAATACTTAACCATTTTATGGGTAGATTCACCAGTGTATCAGCTTAAAGAATGTTACCTTTTCTTTTAGTATTACCTTTGATTAAGTGTGGGCTTCCCTGGTAGCTCAGCTGGTAAAGAATCTGTCTGCAATCCAGGGGACCCTGGTTCAGTTTCTGGGTCTGGAAGATCCTCTGGAGGAGGGCATGGCAACCCACTCCAGTATTATTGCCTAGAGAATCCCCATGGACAGAGGATCTGGTGGTCTATATTCCATGGGGTCCCAAACAGTTGGACATGACTGAGCAACTAAGCAAATCACAGCACAAGATAAGTGTAATTCTTTGAATCACCCAATAAAAATCACAGCCCAACCATGGAATTGGCTTAGGTCAGACTATTAGTTCTCATCTGCAATAAATAGCTTTTGAAATAGAATTCTTAGTTAAAATTCTATAAATATGTAAGAATATCAAGGAAAAATATATCATTGTTAATTTTACATAAAATTGCTTACCTAATTTTTTTAAATTATGGTATAAATTGTTAAATTCATCCAAGGTGTATCAAAATCTATTTTCTTGATTTATTTGGTATGTTGTCATAAAAGTTTGTATTTAAATATATGACCAGAAAGTAGTTACGACATTCAACATAATGAGCCTTATAGCACAAGTCACTGTGAAACTACCAACATCCAAAAGTAAGCTATTGTCATCTGAGTATTTTGCATAGTTGTTCTTCAACCTAAGATACAACTACATTTTTAAGTAATATGACAAACCAATGATCAAGACACACCACAGTTTCACTGCCTATTCACATCCTGAAGTTGGTATTTTATTTCTTTCCAAGATTTAAATATATAACATAAAGGTAGGGAAACTAAATAGCACTTATCCAAAAATGTAAAACACAATCCAAAATAATGAAGAATATTAAATATATCAACACAGTTTATACCAGGCTTCATAATTTATGCAGGAAATATTTATTCTGTAACTTTTTTGTGCCATGAACATACTAAGCTTAGTCCTTGCAGTGTGGAGTCCATAGCCCAGCAGAAAATGTAGACATCAAACACCTAATAACAAATATAATAAATACTAATGAAGGGAATTTTCATTCATTAATTATAGCTATAAATGGGCATGGGTTACCTTTTCTATTATAGTAAACCTGAAGGCATTTATGGATTTTATAAAGTATCTAGTGTGATATGCTGTAAATAGATGACAAATGTGTTAAAGGAAAAAAGAAATCAATATATAAGCATAGTATTCATGTTGAGTATCCAAAGGCTACAATGGTATGTGATAAATGGCATGCAAAAGGATTTTACATGAAGGCTACAATACATGCCATCAAATTTTATTAGAAACAAAATAAGAACATAATCAGATTCTCAGGTAAAGAGTGCAGGACTTAGAATAAATCTAAGAAAGTTTTCCAATGAGTGGTAGTCGTTAAATATTATAATGTATTTTCAAATGAAGTCATCAAATCCTTTTCATGTGTCTTTGAAAATGAGATAGGAATTTCATCTGTTCAGGATGCTTTAATCATCCCTACATTATGCCAAAACATCTGCTAGTTTCAGTCAATAGTAGAAACTCCATACTGTCATTTCAAAGAATATAATCAACTCAATCATTTTTCTGGCATCATGTAGCTCAAGCAAACCTGTTGACTGACATTTTCTTCATTTTTCTTCAAACTATTTTAGTCTAATGGAAACACCAGACTCATGCAATTCTAAGTGGGCTAGATTATAAGGTATTGTAAAAATTTCTAAATGCTTTTCCAACTCTATATTCATTAAACTTTTTATTCATGATGTACAAATATAAAATATATGTGAACTTTATGCAATTTGAATGATGCATATTTTAAGTATACTTGGAAATATTTAAAGTGAGAAAATACTAATGTGAATATTAGTAAAATGCACCTTGCTAGAACTTAAGAAGTTGTATCGTATAGTCAAAGGTGAGTGTCTTTTATATGTTCCATTTGTATACCCATCATACATATGAAAAAAAACTTTGGAAAGAATACCAGTTGTAGTAGAAGTGAGGATAATGAGAAATAAATTTTGTGTTTTTTTTTTAATTTATGGAGAAATTAAGAACTTAGTTGATGATCAGTGAATACCTACTGGATAGATTAATTCATTGGTTGCTTTATATGTGGAGACATGGAGCTGAGGTCTATATGATAAGTGGTATACTTAAAATCTATTAATTCAAAATGTCTGAAACAATACTTAATCCTAAAATTTTAGCTAAGGGATTTTCCAGTAAGAAGAGAAAAATGAACAGCAATGGTCCATGGGGAATAAATCCCAGTTGCTTCATGTTCTACATAAGTTTTTACATTATGATTTTCTTATAAAGTGACTATTTCTAATAAGCAAAATTAATTAGCTTCTTTTACATACGTGTGTATAAACAACCAAAATTTAAAACTTCCAAAATATTTATAATCTTTATAATTTAATTTAATCCTAACAGACCTTTATGAAAAGTTTCCTTATGAGCACATCATGGAAGCTAAGCACTTTATATTTCTTTCTAGGAGTTACATCAACCTAAGGAACAAGTACTCATTTCACAGGAGAGGTAATAAAGTTAAGAAGAGATCAGTGGTTACAAAAATAAGTAGTTAAAAACAATAGCTTCCATTATCAGTTACAGTCCTTTTTCTTATCGTTAAAAAATAGCAAAATTTCAATGATTATTCACTTGTTACTTTGTAAGTAGTTAAGTCATAGTATCATTAGTAGCTGTAAAAGATAAACTTCAAAACTTAATCTGATAAAAGCTTTTCCATCATTCACATAGAGCTTAATAAGAGTGCTCCAAACTTGTGAATAGTTCTTCTTGAAGTAATTTTTAGAGACCCTGCTCTTTTTGGTTTGTGGCTGGGCCATATAAAAACATGACTTCCAAGTAACTGTGTTCCTTTGCCTTAAGTCAGAGGGGAAGAAAAAGCCTATGTAGGATAGATAAGAGAGATCCAACAGTTCTGGCTGACAGCAAAGAAGGCACTGTGATCCTTCCTTTTTCCTGCTAATTGGGAGAGTTCCTTGATTATAGCTTATTTTGTTCTCTGATATCAAATTCCTTGTTTTTTTCTTGTTTTTTTAAGCAGGTAAGGCTCCTATCTGCAACCTCTGCAAGATTCCTCTGTCATTATTCTGCCCCTGAAATGGCCTTTGTAATGATGCTTTCCTCAGAGACTGTATAGTCTTTACAACCTGTTTCTTCCTCATGCAAATCAGGAGGCATGATACTTTGGAAAGATACTTAATGATACCACCCTTATGGCAGAAAGCAAAGAGGAACTAAAGAACCTCTTGATGAAAGTGAAAGAGGAGAGTGAAACAGCTGGCTTAAAACTCAACATTCAAAAAACAAAGATCATGGCATTGGGTTTCATCACTTCATGGCAAATAGACAGGAGAAAAATGGAAAGTGACAGACTTTATTTTCTCAGACTCCAAAATCACTGCAGATAGTGACTGCAGCCTTGAAATTAAAAGATGCCTGCTCCTTGGAAGAAAAGCTATGAAAAAACCTAGACAGTATATTAAAAAGGAGAGAGACATTACTTTGCCAACAAAGGTCTGTCTAATCAAAGCTATGGTTTTTCCAGTAGTCATACGAGGGTGAGAGTTGGACCATAAAGTTTAGCATCGAAGAACTGATGCTTTTGAACTGTGGTGTTGAAGACTCTTGAGAGTCCCTTGGACTCCAAGGAGAACAAAAGAGTCAATCCTAAAGGAAATCAATCGTGACTATTCACTGGAAGGACTGACTCTGAGGCTGAAGTTCCAATACTTTGACCATGCAATATGATGTAAATAAAGTTATAAAAAATAAAGAGCATGGAAGATTATGCATGGGGCATTTCTATGGTCCAAACTTGAAATTTTTCCTTAAATGTCTTTATATAGAAATCATTCCATGGACACACTTTACTGCAAAAGAGGCAATATATGTTGTCTAAAAAGTAGAGAAGAAATGAATTGGTGAAACCTGCCAATCTATATCTTAAGTTTTCATTGTTCTACTGATAGCTTACTGTGAAATGTCGGATTTGTATGCTCCAAAGATTTAGCTTCAGGACCAGGGACCAGACTTCAGGCACTCAGAACTTCCTGTGACAGAAGTTTGATTACAGTGAAAAGTACAGAGAAAGCTTCCGACACAGACATTAGAAGGGGGATGGAGAGTCTTATCAAGGCCTTATAAACTTTCACCAGACCCACTCCCACAACCTATAGAATAGACTCATGGACTTTGTGGATGAGGGTAAGGGTGGGATGATATGGGAGAAGGGCATTGAAGCATGTTAATTGTCATGTGTCTAATCAATCGCCAGCCCAGGATTGATGCTCGGGGCTGGTGCAGCGAGATTTCCCGGGGGGGAGGGAGGAGGGAGGGGGGTTCCGGAGGGGAAGCATATGTAAACCCATGGTGATATCATGACAATGTATGGCAAAAACAATAAAAAAAAATCTTATGCACACCAGGATCCAGGAGAAAGGAGCAGTGATATCACAAGAGACTGACCCAGACTTGCCCATGAGTGCCCAGGAGTCTCTGGTGGAGACTTTGGTTGGTGGTGGCATTTTAAAGTTGCTATTATCTTCATTACCTCTACCATAGTTTGGCCTCAGCTCAAACAACAGGGAGGGAACACAGCCCCCTCCATCAATAGAAGATTAGATTAAAATTTTACTGAGTATGGCCGTGCCCATCAGAACAAGACCCAGTTTCCCCCTCAGTCAGTCTCTCCATCAGGAAGCTTCCATAAGCCTCTTATCCATCAGAAGGCAGACAGAATGAAAACCACAATCACAGAAAACTAATCAAACTGATCACATGGACCACAGTCTTGTCTAACTCAATGAAATTATAAGCCATGCCGTGTAAGGACACCCAAGACTGATAGGTCATCGTGGAGAGTTCTGACAAAACATGGTCCACTGGAGAAGGGAATGGCAAACCACTTCAGTATTCTTGCCTTGAGAACCCCATGAAAAGTATGAAAAGGTCATTTATATAAATATAAAATATGGTTTATTTTCTGTACAAAGTCAAAAATAGTCAGAAGTACTCTATAGTGATCAAAGTCAGGAGAGTAGTTCCTTTGGAAGATGGGTGTTTTTCAGTGGGAAGGGCCATGATGGAGACATCCGGGATGCTGATAGCATGTATTTCTTGATATATGTGGTTCTTCCTTTGTAAAACTTTACTATCCACCTAAGGTTTTTGTACCTCTAGGTATTATACTATATATTCCAACCAAAAATTTAAAAATTGTACAATATTTAGGTACTTCCCTTGCAGTCCAGTGATTAGAACTCTGCATTTCCACTTCAGGGGGCACAGGTTCAATCCCTGGTCAGGGAAAAAGATCCCACATGTTGTGGGTGTAGTGTGGCCAAAAAAATGTATCATATTTATTAGTCTATTCAATTGCTTTCTTAGAATAGTTTTGGCATTTTGCATATATTTTTTCATAAATAATATAGCTTGACAAATATATGAGTATTGGTAGTATTATCTTTTTATTTTTACTGTCATGTGTTTCCACAGTTATTTCTTTTCTTTTATTATTCAATTTTATATTACTTCACAATTTTCTCTTTTCAAAACTAATTTTGCTATCCTAGAATAAATCATCTATGACTGGTTTGAATTGTTTTGGGCAGTAGTTTTAAGTTTAGTTGTTATGCTTTCACTTTCTATTTTTATAATCTTTTTCATGTTAAAATTAGGAGTTAGCATTTGAATTATTATGTTAACTTTTTGTAACATACTGTCTTTATATGTTACATATTACTGAACATTGAAATGAATCTTATTTGTAGAGTATTGCTGCTGCTGCTGCTGCTAAGTCACTTCAGTCATGTCCAACTCTGTGCGACCCCATAGATGGCAGCCCACCAGGCTCCCCCATCCCTGGGATTCTCCAGGCAAGAACACTGGAGTGGGTTGCCATTTCCTCCTCCAATGCATGAAAGTGAAAAGTGAAAGTGAAGTCGCTCAGTCGTGTCCGACTGCTAGTGACCCCAAGGACTACAGCCTACCAGGCTCCTCCGTAAATGGGATTTTCCAGGCGAGAGTACTGGAGTGGGGTACCGTTGCCTTCTTACAACCCTATAAAGAATATGTGCTGAATTCCTTTCAGAGTGACCAAGATTGCCTTAATTTTCCCCTCAGCTTAACTAATTTTAGATAGGCTTCTTCATACCTATAGGCCCCTGATCTTTCTGTTCTTAAAGCATTAACTTTAGAAAATTTGCAATTATAAATTCTTTCTCTTCTCCTTTAGAGATAACTCTTCTTTCCAGTTTTCCAACTCACAATATCTTTCTCAAGGAAATGGGATTCATCTCTCTGAAATAATCTCTGTTGGGAGGGTAAGAACCTAACTTCATGAGAGTCAAGTACTAAACTAGTAGCTCACTCCAGCACTTAAAAAATCTCCTGCCTTTTGTTTTAGGGCAGTTGAGTTCAATCTGTCTCCCCTATTGTGCTAGTCTCAACCCAGTTTCCATGGGATTGGGTAAGATCTTCCTTGCCTATTTAACTTGTCCAATGCAACTGTTTTTTGACAAGAAAGATCACTAGTTGGTTAATGTCATGGTCCGGGCACAGGTTGGAAAAGAATTTCCAGACATGAGGCAGACCGAGAAGAATAAAGGATATTAGAGTGGGAGATGCTGCTAGAACAGTGGGCAGCTCAAGGGAGAACCGACATTGAATAGGGGTCCTTAGTCCACTTTTATACTCAGGGTACAAGGAGTGGGATAGGGTTCTTGTGGGTCAGTTGCTGATTGGATGAGGCACATACACCGGGTCGGGGGAAGAGTAAGGCAAATACCTTCTTCCTATGGGGTAGGAGGGGAAACAGGTTACAGTGCTCAGGAGGACTTGAAATTCTTTAATAGTTACAACATAGGGGAGAGAAGGATGATAAGGGCCTGGTTTTTCCATTCCTGCATTCCAAGACCCTCCTTGGTTTTATCTAATCTTTTGTCCTTGGTTCACCACAGTTAATTTTTAAGTCTTCATGGTTATCCATTAGGTATTCTTCTCCTGTGCCTTTTGGATATATTGTAATCACTTTGCTGGATCAGAAAAATTACGTTTTTCTCAAGAGGTCATCAGTTCACATGAGCATTCCCCTTCTCTGTCATTTCTACCTTTTTGCCTTGTTCTAACAGGTGAGTTGATTAAATCTAATTCCTGACCTTCATCTACTCACTTTGAGGTACCCTATTATAAATTATCATAGAAAATCATGTGTTTAATCTATTCTATAGCTTGCAATTCCAGTAGTTTTCATTTTCTTTTGTTGTTGACTCTTGCACCTAACATCCTGGTACTGGCTTCAAAGCACACCTATCCAGTCAATTCTTTCATTATTAGTCAAGTGCTATTCATCTAAAGAGAAAAAGGAATTCCAGCCTTCCCAGTGACATCTAGCCATTCACATAGGTGAGGGAGAATGACCTAGCAGCAAATCCAACCTTTACTTCATGCTCCACTGGCTTCTTAAACAACTGTCTTCTTTCTTTGTGGTTCCTCCATATGCTCTCCAATACAATAGATTTACCCTCTACCTGTGTGTGTGTCCATGCTCAGTCGTGTCTGACTCTTTGCAACCTCATGAACTGTAGCCTGCCAAGCTCCTCTCTCTGTGGAATTTTCCAGGCAAGAATACTGGAGTGGGTTGCTATTTCCTCCTCCAGGACATCTTACTCACCCAGGGTCGAACCCATGTCTCCAGCATCTCCTGCATTGGCAGGTGGATTATTTACTGCTGAGCCACCTGGGAAGCACCCCCTACTGAGCACTGTCCATTTATTTTTTTATATTTACCCCAGTTCCTCTTTATCCTCTACAGCATTTCCCTAACCTTTACAATGAGAAAGCACAGAGGGAGAGAAACTCTGACATTTTATTCTTTTTCAGTTCAGAAGCCATTTCCTCAAGTTGAGACTTTGAAATATCCCAAGGGAAAGACAAAACAATCCCAAGGTTTCCAGTGTCAGGGAGGAAAAATAATTTTCCTTCTAGTCTTCTAGGCTGCTGGCTGAGGCCCCTGCTATAATAAAAAATGGATTAACAGGAGAAAAACAAGTTTAATAACATGTATACCTCCTGTATACATGGAAGAGACCCAGGGACACAATAACTCCCAGATATGACCCAAGCAGCCAGTTTAACTACCATCTACATTTAAAAGCAAAAGAAAGATGTTGGCCAGTTATGCAGTTTTCAGGAAAAGCCCTGAAAATAAGGGTATGGTTGTTATGCAGATTTAAGTCATTGTTATCTCCAATGATAAGAGTTTCTAGGGATTTAGTGTCATCCTTCTCTTCCTGGTGACTCAGGGTAAAGCATCTGCCTGCAATGCGGGAGACCGGAGTTCTATCCCTGGGTCGGGAAGATCCCCTGGAGAAGGAAATGGCAACCCACTCCAGTATTCTTGCCTGGAGAATCCCATGGGTGGAGGAGCCTGGTGGGCTACAGTCCATGGGGTCACAAAGAGTCAAACTACTGAGCGACTTCACTTCTCTTCCTGGAACAGTAAGACAAATACCTTTACAAATGGAGATTTCCCTAATCGATGTTAATGTCTCTTACAAAAGGGTTACTCCTACTAGTCATTTTCAGAGCTTTTCCTGTCTGTGGCTGCTTAAAAAAATCAGTGCAAAATAATACTTATGCCAAAAAGACATATTTGTGGGTGCTATTCTGCTCCCCTTCACCAGCTTCAGTGAAGTCAAGTATGTTGCCAACTATACCCCTCTTCCTATATTTGTTGGCTCTAACTAAACAGGTCTTCTTTACATAAAAATCATATCAGAAATAAAGCTTTTTGACTCTTCCATGTGAACTTGGTAACCCAGTATTATTTGGCAAATGAATTTAACCCCATCCCAAGATCTCAGAACACTCTACTTGCCCATTATTCATGCACTTTTTCTTCTACCTTTTAAAAACGTTGCAAGAAGGAAGCCAATTCTGACTCCATATTGGAAACTGTCCCTTTGACTTGCTTTTCCTTTTTGCTTTTGTTGTTATAATCATACTTAATAGCTTGCATCAAAGGACCCTGCCCATCTGCTTGACTGTAAACTAAAGTGCCTTTCTTCAGTTCATAGGTCCCTATCCACCTGTGAACAGAAGAGATTAATACATGCTATCCTTTGCACATGCTTTGCAAGACTGAAGACCGTTTCATTTTACACTGCCTCCCCCTCTCTATTCTGCCTTTTGACTTTAGCTCCTCATTGCTTTTCCTGTGACTCTACAAAAGAACTTGGCATCCAAGTTCTAGACAAGATGGCTATTTTGAGGTGTCAAACTGCTATCTTCTTGGTCAGCTGCTTTCCGAATAAAGTTGTTTTCCTTGCCTCAACATCTCATCACTCGGATTCATTGGCCTGTAGTGTGATGAGCAGAGCAAGCTTTGACTGGGACTCAGTAACAAAGAGAGATTTCAAAGAAAAAGTTTTTAATGTACTTCTCCAAAGGTTATATAAGTACATTGTTATAAATGTATATACAAACTTATATACATTTTACAAGTGTATATAAGTACATTTTTATACTATTGCCTAAAATAGCATTTTAATTTTCTACTTTGAAGACATCTGAAATTCAAGAGACAATTATGGCTGAATTCTAACGCTCTAACTGCCATTTATTTGTTCCTAAAACAGGTGAATTGGTACCATTAGCTGCAGAATCAAACTCTATTGACAATGGAAAAGTAGGAAAATCAAAAAGTGATATCCAAATTAAAATAAAATTGCTCACAGTTAAAGTAATAAACTTGGTTTTTGCTTTGCTTAGGTTTTCCTCCTCACTTCCAACTAGTTTTTTGTTTTGTTTTGTTTTTTTAGGGAAATGGAGTCAGTAAGAGTAAAAACATCTCTCAGCTCTAGGCTCTCCTCTTTGTACCTGAAACTGATGGCAAAATGCAACCTCTGTGCATTGGTGCCAAAGCGAAGCTTGGAGACAGGTTTTGGGTGAGGCAGAAAGTTCAGTTCAGTCGCTCAGTTGTGTCAACTCTTTGCAACCCCATGGACTGTAGCACACCAGTCCTCCCTGTATATCACCAACTTCCAGGGTCTACATGAACTTATGTTCATTGAGCCTGTGATGCCATCCAACCATCTAATCCTCTGTCATCCCCTTCTCCTCCTGCCTTTAATCTTTTCCAGACTCAGGGTCTTTTCAAATGAGTCATGTCTTCACATCAGGTGGCCAAAGTATTAGAGTTTCAGCTTCAACATCAGTCCTTCCAATGGATTTCCTTTAGGATGGACTGGCTGGAACTCCTTGCAGACCAAGGGATGCTCAAGAGTCTTCTCTAACAAAACAGTTCAAAAGCATCAATTCTTTGGTGCTCAGCTTTCTTTATGCTCCAACTCTCACATCCATACATGACTAGTGGAAAAACCATAGGCTTGACTAGATGGACCTTTGCTGGCAAAGTAATGTCTTTGCTTTTTAATATGCTGTTTAGGTTGGTCATAACTTTCCTGCCAAGAAGTAAGCGTCTTTTAATTTCATGGCTGCAATCACCATCTGCAGTGATTTTGGAGCCCCCCAAAATAAAATCTGCCACTCTTTCCACTGTTTCCCCATCTATTTGCCATGAAGTGATGAGGTCAGATGTCATGATCTTAGTTTTCTGAATGTTGAGCTTTAAGCCAATTTTTTCACTCTTCTCTTTCACTTTCATCAAGAGGCTCTTTATTTGTTTGCTTTCTGCCATAAGGGTTGTGTCATCTGCATATTTGGGGTTATTGATATTTTTCCTGGCAATCTTGATTCCAGCTTGTGCTTCATCCAGCCCAGTGTTTCTCATGATGTACTCTACATGTAAGTTAAATAAGCAGGGTGACAATATACAGCCTTGACGTACTTCTTTCCATATTTGGAACCAGTCTGTTCTTCCATGTCCAGTTATAACTGTTGCTTCCTGACTTACATACAGATTTCTCAAAAGGCAGATCAGGTGGTCTGGTATTCCGATCTCTTTCAGAATTTCCCACAGTTTATTGTGATCCACACAAAGGCTTTGGCATAGTCAATAAAGCAGAAATAGATGTTTCCTGGGAAATCTTTTGCTTTTACAATGATCCAGCAGATGTTGACAATTTGATCTCTGGTTCCTCGGCCTTTTCTAAAACCAGCTTGAATATCTGGAAATTCATAATTCATGTATTGTTGAAACCTGGCTTGGAGAATTTTGAGCATTACTTTACTAGTGTGTGAGTTGAGTGCAGTTGTGTGGTAGTTTGAGCATCCTTTGCCATTGCCTTTCTTTGGGATTGGAATGAAAACTTACCTTCTCCAGTCCTGTGGCCATTGCTGAGTTTTCCAAATTTGCTGGCATATTAAATGCAGGACTTTCACAGCATGGTCTTTTAGAATTTGAAAAGGCTCAACTGGAATTCCTACAACTCCACTCGCTTTGTTCATAGTGATGCTTCCTAAGTCCCACTTGACTTCATACTCCAGGATGTCTGGCTCTAGGTGAGTGATCATTCCATCATGATTATCTGGATCATGAAGATCTTTTTTGTACAGTTCTTCTGTGTATTCTTGCAACCTCTTCTTAATATCTTCTGCTTCTGTTAGCTCCATAATATTTCTATCCTTTATTGAGACCCTCTTTGCATGAAATATTCCCTTGGTATCTCTAATTTTCTTGAAGAGAGCTCTAGTCTTTCCTATTCTATTATTTTCCTCTATTTCTTTGCACTGATCACTGAGGAAGGTTTTATTCTCTCTCCTTGCTAATCTTTGTAACTCTGTATTCAAATGTCTATATCTTTCCTTTTCTCCTTTGCTTTTTGCTTCTCTTCTCTTCACAGCTATTTGTAAGGCCTCCTCAGACAGCCATTTGGCTTTTTTGCATTTCTTTTTCTTGGGGATGTTCTTTATCCCTGTCTCCTATACAATGTCATAAACCTCCGTCCATAGTTCATCAGGCACTCTATCAGATCTAGTCCCTTAAATCTATTTCTCACTTCCATTGTATAATTGTTAGGGATTTGATTTAGGTCACACCTGAATGGTCTAGTGGTTTTCCCTACTTTCTTCAATTTAAGTCTGAATTTGGGAATAAGGAGTTAATGATGTGAGCCACAGCCAGCTCCCGGTCTTTTTTTGCTGATGGTATAGAGGTTTTTCACCTTTGGCTGCAAAGAATATAATCAATCTGATTTTTATATTGACCATCTGGTGATGCCCATGTGTAGACTCTTCTCTTGTGTTGTTGGAAGAGGGTGTTTGCTATGACCAGTGCATTCTCTTGGCAAAACTTTTAGCCTTTGCCCTGCTTCATTCTATACTCCAAGGCCAAATTTGTGTTACTCCAGGTGTTTCTTGACTTTTTACTTTTGCATTCCAGTCCCCTATAATGAAAAGGACATCTTTTTTGGGGTGTTAGTTCTAGAATGTCTTGTTGGTCTTCATATAACCATTCAGCTTCAGCTTCTTCAGCATTACTTGTAGGGGCATAGACTTGGATTACCGTGATATTGAATCGTTTGCCTTGGAAACAAACAGAGAAAACAGAGATCATTCTGTCATTTTTCAGATTGCATCCAAGTATTGCATTTCAGATTCTTTTGTTGACTATGATGGCTACTCCATTTCTTCTAAGGGATTCTTGCCCACAGTAGTAGATATAATGGTCACCTGAGTTAAATTCACCTATTCCAGTCCATTTTAGTTCACTAATTCCTAAAATGTTGACTCTCACACTTGCCGTCTCCTGTTGACCACTTCCCATTTGCCTAGATTCATGGACCTAACATTCCAGGTTCCTATACAATGTTGCTCTTTATAGCATTGGACCTTGCCTCCATCACCAGTCACATCCACATCTGGGTGTTGTTTTTGCTTTGGCTCCATCTATTCATTTTTCCTGAAGTTATTTCTTCACTGATCTCTAGTAGCATATTGGTAGAAAGGAGGTAGAAAGGAATAGCTTTATTGCTTTGCCAGGCAAAGGGGGCCACAGCTGTCTCCTGCCCTTGACAACTATGAGTTCCAACCCAGGAGGATGTGATGTGGAGTTTTATAGCAATAGTTTAAGGATGGAGTTTCAAAAGAGTAGGGTGTGTGCAGAGCCTATACTCCTTTAATCTGGTCTCAGGTAACCTTGATTAGTTTCTCTAGTCCCTTTAATCTTTCCTTGGGTGTTTTTTTGGCTGGTCCTCCCTTGACTAACAACAGCTTGAATCCACCCTTTGGAACTCAGGGTAGATCATAGAGCTTGGAGTCTGTTTCCTACAAGCAAGAAAACAGGAAAGAAAGGCTTCCATACCCAGGAGCCCCACAAGACCTTGCTGTTTCAAAACCTCAATGCTTATCTACCTAGAAAGTAGATAAAATTGCCACCCCAAAATGTGTCTCTCTGTCATGAGGATTATTCTATTTTTAAGAATCAAAAGTCTTAGGAAGTCTTTCTTTCTACATTCCTTTAATCTCCTAAAACTATTTAGATAGAGGGCCTATTTCTGAAATAGAGCTATCACCAGAGATACATGCTAAGAATATGGGAAAGGTGTTGTGGGGGAGATTTTAGGCAGCACCTGGAGATAAGAGTCTACTCTGTGTCCCATGGTCTCTGCTCAGCCCAGCAAACATTTGTGTACAAAACACTTGCTTTTCCACCTCCATATCAATTGCCTTCCTCCCCTTTGAAGTCCCAATCCACTACCTCCAACATCCTCTTTTGTTGTTAACTGAAGATGATGTTTAAGGTGTGGGTTTTGGCTAATTTCATGAGTTACTCAGTTCTCCTGGGTCTCTCCCATGTACCCAAGTTATTAAATTTTGTTTGATTTTCTTCTATTAATCTGTCTCATATCAATTCAATTCTAGACCAGCCAGAAGAACTGGATACAGAAGTTTTGTTTCTCCCTCACTAAATGTATTGACTATCAGTCTAGCATTATCCAACTGGTAAGACAGGCTTCCCAGGTGGCACTAGTTGTAAAGAACCTGCCTGCCAATGAAGCAGATGTAAGAGATGTGGGTTTGATTCATGGGTCAGGAAGATCTGCTGTAGGAGGGTATAGCAACCCATTCCAGTATTCTTGCCTGGAGAATCCCATGGACAGAGGAGCCTGTGGGCTATAGTCCAGTCCATAGGGTTGCAAAGAGTGGGACATAGCTGAAGCGACTTAGCATACTCACGTAATGATAACATGCAGCCATTAAGTATATCTGAGATGTAATTTGAACCTTGGCAGTTTCAAATCCCTTTTGGGGGATTCTAGATCCCTTTGGTACTTTTAGTACCAGCAGCATTAATTACACTTGGAAACTTGGTATAAATGCAAATTCCTGGCCTCCGTGTTCTAACAAACCCTCCAGTCCCATCACTTCATGGCAAATAGATGGGGAAACAATGGAAACAGTGACAGACTTTATTTTCTTGGGCTCCAAAATCACTGTGGATGGTGACTGCAGCCATGAAATGAAAAGATACTTGCTCCTTGGAAGAAAAACTATGACCAACCTAGACAGTGTATTAAAAAACAGATATTACTTTGCCAACAAAGATCCATATAGTTAAAGCTATGGCTTTTCCAGCAGTCATGTACAGATGTGAGAGCTGGACATAAAAAAGGTTGAGTGCCGAAGAACTGATGCCTTCAAATTGTGGTGCTGGAGAAGATTCTTGATAGGCCCTTGGACTGCAAGGAGATCGAACCAGTCAATCCTAATGGAAATCAACCTTGAATATTCATTGGAAGGAATGATGCTGAAGCTGAAACTCCAATACTTTGGCCACCTGATGTGAAGAGCCGACTCATTAGAAAAGATCCTGATCCTGGGAAAGATGGAAGGCAGGAGGAGAAGGGGCAACAGAGGATAAGATGGTTGGATAACATCATCAACTCAATGGACATGAGTTTGTGCAAACTCTGGGAGATGGTGAAGAACAGGGAAGCCTGGTGTGCTGCAGTCCATGGGGTCACAAAGAAGTGGACACGACTGAGCAACTGAACGACAACTTTCTCCCTTTCCCACACAAAGCTCCCTGTTTCCTTCTTCAGTTCTGGACACTCCTTTCTAAAATCTAAATATAATACTGCAGCACCCAGGCAAAAAAAATGCCTTGAATTACAGAATTTCAGATGGTTTGTACACTGGCCAAAGGAAACAAGGCACCCTCTATAAGTTCAGCAGTTAAGAAAGTGAAATTTATAGAAGTGAGATGACTACTAGAGCAGGGTTAATGTTAAATGGTGAGCATCTTGGTTGAATTTCCTTGGCCTCTGTTTTTCCTAGTAAGATACACATTTGCCAGGGGAACTTTCCATACTGATATGTTCTTTTTAAGCAAACAGCTGAATAACTTCTATACTACTGCTCTTCTATACTAGAAGCTTACATCACCGTATCAGAAGAAATTAACCAATGATCAACACACTTCCGTTAAATGAATGCAAACAAAAAATGAATGCATTCTTTTTTCTTAAATGTTACTCAGAGGAGTATATCATCAGCAAAGGGAAGCAGCAAGGTTGGTCTGTGACCAGATATCCATGCATAATAATTCTGCTGCCAGATTTTCAGGGTCTAAGAGGGTTCTTCTGAACTATCATTTATTTTTTAAAATATGGCATTTTCTTGTGTATTTCCTCTTTGAAAAATCTTTACATATATTATACTGTATTGTTGTTTTTGCTTCTGGCTTACTTCACTCTGGATAATGGGCTCCAGTTTCGTCCATCTGAGTAGAATTGCTTCAAATGAATTTTTTTTTAATGCTGAGTAATATTCCATTGTGTATATATACCACAGCTTTCTTATCCATTCGTCAGTTGATGGGCATCTAGGTTGCTTCCATGTCCTGGCTATTGTAAACAATGCAGCGATGAACATTGGGGTGCACGTGGCTCTTTCAATTCTGGTTTCCTCGGTGTATATGCCCAGCAGTGGGATTGCCGGGTCATATGGCAGGTCTATTTGCAGCTTTTTAAGGAACCTCCACACTGTTTTCCATAGTGGCTGTACTAGTTTGCATTCCCACCAACAGTGTAAGAGGGTTCCCTTTTCTCCACATCCTCTCCAGCATTTATTGCTTGTAGACTTTTGGATGGCAGCCATTCTGACTGGTGTAAAGGGTGGGATGAGATGGGAGAAGGGCACTGAAGCATGTTAATTGTCATGTGTCTAATCAATCGCCAGCCCAGGATTGATGCTCGGGACTGGTGCAGCGAGATTTCCCGGGGGGGAGGGAGGAGGGAGGGGGGACCCGGAGGGGAAGCATATGTAAATCCATGGTGATATCATAACAATGTATGGCTAAAACAATAATTAAAAAAAAAATAAAAAAAAAATCTTTACATATATTAAAGATTTCATTCTTTGACTACCAAATATACTAGATATATTTCTGCAGCTCACTTATCTTTTACATGTATTTTTAATATGAAGCTTTTATTCATTAACTAGACAAATTTATTAATTTTCCCTTTAGGTTTTTATATCTATTTTAAAATTTTAGAAACATACTCTTAACCCAAGGAGTCGATAAATATTCACTTACACTAAGTTCTAGTTTTTATTTAATGTTTTTATGTTTTATCTTTAAAATTTTAAGGTGTATACTGAAGTGCACTTTTTTGTAAGGTGTGAGATACTGTCCTAAATTTATTTTTTTCCTCAAATGTGTATTTCCTTTCTTGATAACCATTTTAAAATGATCCCTTCCAATTCATTTGAAAGTCCTTTTTTAAAATGGTCCACACCCCTGTTAATTCAGGCATATATCTAGATTTTTTTTTCGTTATGGTCAAGTACTTATTTTTTTGTTTTGAAATATGGCAGAATAAGTCACCATTCATTCTTCTTTTACTGAACATACTTTAGCATTTCATCTGTTTATTTCTTGAAGGAAATTGCATCTCTTGTTGAGAGGTTAATTTTCATCATTCAAAACCAGAATAGGAAATTAATTTTAATTTGAGAATAAGTGAAATCATATAAATAATTTAAAATTTGTATTTCAAAAAAAGAGTTTATCTCTTCCTTTTGCTTGTGTATTGTTGCATGATCCTCAGTATAAGTTTCATACCTTTCTTAATACAGGCCATCATATTATATTTAAAGTATACTTAGAATTGTGTTATATGAAATTCAGTGGCTGTGTATCTTAGTCCATTCAGGCTGCTACTAAGAAATACCACAGACTGGTGGCTTATAAACAGCAAATTTATTTTTCACCATTCTAGAGGCTATGAATTTGGCACAGTTGGTAAAGAATCCACCTGCCAATGCAGGAGACACAAGATACTCAGGTTTGATCCCTGGGTCAGGAAAACCCCCTGGAGTAGGGAATGGCAACACACTCCAATATTCTTGCTCGGAAAATTCCATGGACAGAGGAGCCTGGCAGCCTACTGTCCATGGGGTCACATAGAGTTGGACCTGACTGAGCATACACTAGCTGGCTGACAAAGGCTATGAAGTCTGAGATCTGGGTGCCAGCACAGTTAGGTGAGGGCTCTTTTCTAGATTACAGACTTCCTGTTATGTCCTCATGACATAGAAGGGGCAAGGTACCTCTCTTGGCTCTCTTTTATAAAGACCTCAATCTCATTCAGAGCCCTTATGACCTCATCACCTCCTAAAGACCCTGCCTCCTAATAGCAATCCATTAGGTATTAGGATTTCAACACGAAATTGGGAGAAACAAAAGCATTCAGATCACAGCACTATATAAGTGGAAAAAATCCCCATTATTTTAGTAAAATTTAATCAAATTCCAATAATAATAAATATATAAAAATATACTCACTGAAAATAGCATTAGGGACTTCCTTGGCGGTCCAGTGGTTAAGACTCGGTGCTTCCAATACAGGGAACACAAGTTTGATCCCTAGTCAGGGAACTGAGATCCCACATGCCTTGTGGTGTAGCAAAAAAAAAAAGTCAGCATTATAGATAAAATCTTCCTTGAACATCACTATAAAGCCTCTTCCCTCCCTCAGATAGCTATAAATCAGCCAGATCTCTCCCAGGGATTTAGTTTTGTCTTTACCATAAATCACATGGTGTTTTAAAATATAACTTGTGTGCACCGTTTTGCATTTGTTCTTTATTACTCAACAATCTACCTTGGTTATATTGACAAACCCATACACCTATGTTAATCACAAACTTATATAATTATTGAAGAATATTTCTTGGTATGCTGTGGTTTTTGTCAATATCCACTTGATAGACATTTAGCTTTCATCCCATTTGTAATTACTACAAATATCAATGCAAACAAACAAATAAAACATTTTTGTACTTAGCCCCTATGGGACAAATCTCTAGTGTAAACACTCATAAAATAAGCATTTTTTATTTTAAAATATTCTAGTAATTGCTCTCCAAAGCAGTTTCAGAAACTTACTCTCCAATCAGCAAAGTATGAAATAATTTCTTCTTCATAGTCTCTTTTCAATATTACTAAACTTTTAAAATGTTTGTTTCTCCATTTTCTCACAGCAGTGGCCAACATTTTATTACTAAGAAAGTGGACATTAGAAAGTAATCTGCCAGTTCACATTTTCAGATGATTCAGTTTTTAGCATTACTATTCAGAGTATATTATCACTTAGAAGGAATTTCATGTATCAGCCAGGATGCACACTTCATTCTGTGCATAATTAAACCAATATCTAAGGCATAATATTGTTGACAGAGGAATGGTTAACAGATTCTCAGTTAGTGATTTTCAAATATAAAGCTTTTTGTTTGGATTTTTTAGTAACTTGCCCAATTTGAGTTAGTGTCAAATCAAGTCAAAAATCTAAGATTTCTGATATTCAGAACAAAACTGACTATTTAAGAGTTTTTATTTGTTTTGGGGGCTTACCCAAGTAGCACAGTGGTAAAGAATCCGCCTGCCAATGCAGAAGATGTAAGAGACGCGGGTTCAATCCCTAGGTCAGGTAGACCCCCTGGAGTAGGAAATGGCAACCCACTCCAATATTCTTGCCTGGAAAATCCCATGGACAGAGGAGCCTGGCGGGCTACAGTACATGGGATTGCAAAGAGTTGGACACGACTGAAGTGACTGAGCATGAGCACGCACACATGTACGTTGCTTTTATATACATATGGACCTGAATATATATTTGTAGAGATATTTTCCTATATTATTATATAGCCTGAAAAGGAGGATACTAAGGTAGAGTTGGTAAGAGGAAAGCACATAGAATCTTTGGTTTGACTTCTGGCTCTGTCACAGATTTTGTGCCTTTAGCAAACTCAACCTACATAATGTTGTTTCATGCCATCCTATTATCATTACAGAATGGTAGAAAGACTTAATTGAGTGCTAATCATTGTCAAATGGGTTAGGTATATATAAAGTTTTTCCCATTTTCTTATAGATTCAATGTGTGCATTCTAGCAAGGTATCATTACTTTGTAAACAAAAAAAAAGAAAAGTTGCATTTTTTTTCTAAGTCATTTTTTTGGATTGACACATGGAGTATTTCCCTCCATCTTTCTTTCTTTTCTTTTTTAACATATCTATATGTTCTTTTTAAAATATCCTTGTCTATTATGGTTTATCCCAGGAGATTGGATATAGTTCCCTCTGCTATACAGTAGGACCTGGTTGTTTATAAATGTTATTATTATTTTTTTCTTTTTTGGCCATGCAAAAGAGCCTCTGGGATCTTAGTTCCCTGACCAAGGATTGAACCCAGGCCCTTGACAGTGCAAGTCTGGAGTCCTAACCACTGGACCACAAGGGAATTCTATCTTTATTTAAAATATTTAATTGGCTATATCAGATTGTATCTCTTTTAAAAATAGTGATGTATTTAGCATATAACATTATATTAGTTTTAATTCTATAACATAATGATTCAATATTTGTATATATGATGAAATGATTATCAGAATAAGTATAGTTAGCATCCATCATTACATGATTTTTCTTTTCTTGTGCTAAGAATTTTTAAAATGTACTCTCTTTGAAACTTTCAAATATACAATATGGTATCATTAACTCTGGGCTTCCCTAGTGGCTCAGATGGTTAAGAATCTGCCTGCAATGCAGGAGACCTGGGTTTGATCCCTGGGTTGGGAAGATTCCCTGGAGGAGAGCATGGCAACTCACTCCAGTATTCTTGCTTGGAGAATCTCCATGGACAGAGGATCCTGGTGGGCTACAGTCCACGGGGTCACAAAGAGCTGGACACGACTGAGCCATTAAGCACTAGCATTATTAACTATAGTCACTTTTCTGTATACTATCACATACCCGTGACTTATTTTTATTACGGGAAGCTTGTACCTTTTGACCACCTTCACTCATTTTCCCCACCCCCTAACCCCTACCTCTGGCAACCACCAACCTGTTCTATGAATCTATCAGTTTGTGTTTATTTTTTAGATTCTACATACAAGTGAGATCCTATACTATTTGTCTTCCCCTGTATGGCTTACTTCACTTAGCATAATGCCTGTAAGTTTCATCCATGTTGTCACAAATGGCAAGATTTCCTTCTTTTTTATGGTTAAATAATATATATCTCTCACATTTTGCCTATCTTATCATCCATTGATGGGCATTTAGGTTGCTCCATGCTATGTATTTACCTTTGCTCCAGTTCTTCTCTTATTTTTTCCCCCTTCAAGGGCACTGGGAATTTGTAGTGTAAAATAAAATTCATATTTTTATGGCAAAACAAGAAAAATTTAAACTTAAAAAAAAATTCTCTGCCCTTTGGTCTCCTCTTTCACCATTGTTGGGGTTCCCGGGTGGCTCTGTGGTAAAGAATCCACCTGCCAATGCAGGAGACATGGGTTCAGTCTCTGGGTTGGGAGTATTCCCTGGAGAAATAAATGGCAACCCACTCCAGTATTCCTATATGTAGCTTGGTAGGCTACAGTCCATGAGGTCGCAAGAGTTGGACACAACTTAGTGACTAAACAACAACTCCTCACCTTTATGCATTGTGTACCTGCATTATGGGTTGATTGAACCTCCACAATAGGCAGAAATATCTACGTGACCATAAAGAGAAACATCCTCCTAGCATTAACAAAACAATTCCTTAAAAGATAATATTCCTTCTTGATCTTGTAATAGCTACAATGACACTTAGATCTACATTGCGTAAATTGTCAACAATATATCATTTAATGTACAGTCATCTGCCTCAAAAAATGTAGACAGTATAACTGTGCCTTGACTTCTAATGAGTGGCACAGTTCTCAGAGCTTTCTGAGATGCTTGTCCTGGGTTATAATCCTCAACTTTGGCTTGAACAAAATTTCCCTCTTTCTTAGACTGATTAATTTTCCATCAATAATAGAGTGAATATTTATTGTCATTTATTTAAAAACACCTGTTTCAGCTCATCCCTCCTTGTTTTCATTTTTGTACTTTTCATGGGTCTATTCTCTGCCTTGCTACTTGTAGGGAGCAAAACTTGCCATCTCAAAATGTCTCTTTAGTATGCAGATTATTTTAGCCAAAAACAATCAAGGCACAAAAGACTAAGGAAGAGACTTTGACCTTCTTCCTAACTGCCTGAAATCATTTAGATTGTGGGTCTGTTCCCAGAATAGAGCTATCACCAGAGATCTCTGCAAATAATACGTGCAAGATGTGGTCGGGGAAACTCTAGGGTGGGCCTGGAGATTCTAATTCATACGACTCTGTGTCCCATGGTCTCTGCTTGACTCAGCAAACACTGGTTTACTAAACACTTGCTTTTCCATCTCCATGTCAATTGCCTTCCTCCCCTCTGAAGTCCCAAAGCACAACCTGCAACATCCTCTTTTGTCTTTAGCTAAAGATCATATTCAATGTGAGGGTTTTGGCCAATTTGGCAAGTTAGTTCTCCTGGGTCTCTCACAAATATACATGCTATTAAACTTGTGTTTGATTTTCTCCTGTTAATCTGTCTCATGTCAATTTAATTCTTAGACCAACTGGAAGAACCTAGAGGGAAATTCCTCCTTTGCCAACACTGCTATTCATAATTCCTAGTGAGTTTTGTTTTTACTATCGTGGGTTTTTCCTCTGAATTATTTTATTTTTTCTCCATTCTCTTTTCAACTCTATGTTCATTTAATTTTGTTCCATTTTATCTATGAATTAATAATCGAATAGTTTTAATTTGAATGTAACATAACTACAGGTACATTTTGAATTATAATACAGCAGAGGAAACAGTAATTTTTAAAGTAATTACGTAAAATATCCATCTAGAGTGAAATATAGTATCAAACATGTAAGTTATTTGCTATGAACAAAGGTGAATTTAAGTAATAATTTTAATGTTTGTGATTTATGAAAATCGGGCATTTTCTTGATCAGTAAATATGATCTAAGAGTCAGATATGATTGAGCAGCTAAACAACAGCATCAAAAAATATGATCTAACTTAATGAGACAATATACAAGAGGAACAATAAAATTATTATCAGCTTAATTCCAATTTTTCACACTCTCTGCTTAAAACACATGACTGTTTTCATTTGGAAATTGTTATTTGATTGGGATTCCTTATAGAACTCAAAACAGGTGCTGATCATGAAATCAGAGGCTTCTGAGAATCTAATATTCATTGATCAATGCTGGTGAGAGTCAGCCATTCTTAATAGTTTTATGACAAGAAACATAATTGATGTTTATGCTTCCAATAATTCATCAAACCCAGAAGATTTAAGATGCTGATAAAATCATCTGTCAACTTTATGTATTTATTGGTAAAGAGCAGATTTTGTCCTTTTATTTTGAATACAATTTTAATATTTATATTAGGGAGAATGTAAAAGGACAGAAGGTACTCTTCACACTTCTGATTTAGAAAATAACCTAAACTAAAAGCAGAACTGTGTCAAACAAAACCGAGTTTACAGAGACCACAACTGGCTGACAGTGACAAGTTAAGAGACACTTGGATGGGAAGATTTTGCTTGGGAATAAAGCCAAAATACATGGTATATGTTGTGAAGAAAAATATTTTATGACTAGACTTGAGGTTGCAAACCATAAAAGGACACAGAATGAAAAATATAAAGATTAATCACAATTGTACTTGGGCCCATATACTTATAGATTAATGAAATCATATGAATCAGAATCAAAAGGAATAATTTTTGGAAAATAGTAAGAGATCAAGATTATTCTTATTGAATATTTGAAAGTGTTCAAGATGAATTTTATATCATCCTTGAATATGATGTATTACTGGTAGTTAGTTTTGGATACAGACTTTAGTGATATGCAGCAAAAATAACAAACATTATAATGAAGGTGGTGGGGAAGAAGAAATTGTCCTCCACCCATCTAGGTTCTTCTGGCTTATCTAAGAATAAAATTGACATGAAACAGATAAATGGGAGAAAATCAAACAAAAATTTAATAATATGTATACATGAGAGAGACTGAGAACTGAATAACCCGCCAAATTGGCCAAAATCCTCACCTTCAATACCATCTACAGCTAAAGACAAAAGAGGGTAGTAGTTTGAGATTTGAAAGGGAAGGAAGGCACTGAAATGGAGATGGAAAAGCAAATGATTGGTAAACAAGTATTTGCTGGGCCAGGCAGAGATCATGAAACACAGAGCGGGCTCTGATCTTTAGGTGCTGCCTAGAGTTTCTCTCACCACACCTTGCCCACATTCTTTGCAGACACTGTTATGGACAAACCCAAGTCGGTGCCCAACAAGGGTCCTCCTGCCCAGTATCACTCGAGTAGAACAAGACTGTTTGGTTCTAAAGCAAAGGAAGTTTTATTTTTGGGAGACAGGTGAGTTCATGCTATAGAGTCCATCCATGCTCTCCTGGACAGGTGGTGGGCATGAAGCAAGACCTCCCCATCCCCCACCCAGGGTAAAGCAATTGGAGATTCATTCTCTGTGGTCCCATATCTCAAGATGAGAATAGCAGGACAATCAAGAGGGGAGGCTGAGCCCTGCTCAGAGAGAAAAAAATTACATTTGTCTCATTCTCAAAGTCAAGGAAACCCTCCTGTTTAGAAAGCCCCTTAGAGATCAAAAGGTAAATGATGGTAAGTCTACCTACCCACAGGCCTCTTCAGTGGAATTCATCTTGGCTGAGCCATATGCACGTACACCTGGGAGGATCCTGAGATATACCAAATATGGACTCAGAACCAGACAAATAAAAATGCTTGGCCAAAGTAAACCCAGAAGAAATGCCCCGTAAAGCTGATTCCAACTACCAGGGGGACGAGACTCTGTCTGGGTCCGCCTGTGTGTCTATCCACACTGTACCGCACTCTTTTTTCCCCCCAATAAACACATGTCTCAATACTTCCTGAAGGAAAGTTACAGGCTCAAAATAGCCTAGAGTTAAAACTCCCCTCCAGGTCCTCCTCACCATTCTATGCAAAACAAAGAACTCTCTCACCTGATGGAAAAATGGACATTAAGGTTGATTACACCCTGCTCCCTGCAGGTCACAGCCTCTGGCCCATCTCCAGAATTCCTTGCCCCAGCTGTTTAAGAGATAACTACTCCAAACAACTTTGGAGAAGAACAGGCCCCCCTTAAGACGGTAGATTTCCACATCTATGCCTATATATACTTACTCTTTTCTTGAGTTAGGGCAGCAGCTCACTAATCTGACTCCTTCCCCTTCTCCCCTCATTAAAGGTGATCTGTTCCTGTAAAGTGCTGGTCTCCTTCTTTTTCCGAACCTCACCTTCTCTAACTCCCTTTCCCAACACTTCCTATCTTTGTGGGAATTCTTTTCCAAAAAGGCAAAGGGCCAAAGCCTTGTCCCTGACCGCTGGTCAAATGGCTAGGATTCGGTGCCCTCACCACCTAGATTCTGCCTCAATTTCTGATTTGAAACTGATGCTCAGCTTCAAGTGGCTGCAGGCTGAGGCCACCTGAGATGGGGCGGGGCTCTTCACAAGGATCTCCTCTGTTGATTGGGGCGGAGAGAGGAGTTCCCGCGAGGCGGGAACAGCCACAGGTGCACTTCAGATCTCAGTGCTGAATGCATTGCTTCTGCACGACGGCTTTGGCCGTCTTGAATGACAGCGTCGGACCTGCATCAGGCCTGCAGAGCTGAGATGTCGGAGCAGCCCTTTCTCACTGGCTACCCAGGTCTGAGGAGCCAGGTGGAAGTGCTCTGCACATGGACCCCTGTGAGCAAGCAGAACTAGACTAAGCACAAAAGCAAAGGAGAAGAAGGTTAGACTTTGTTACTCAGATTTTATTTTTGTTCCCTGGGCTTTGTTAATGGGCTGTGCAGGTGAAACCACCTCCTCTGCCTTTCATCCTGCTCATGGTGCTCGAAGGGTGCTGAGGGGCACCAGTCAAGTCCGTCTTGTGTTACTGCTCCCTGCTGTGTGTGGCCATCATCCTGATTGTGGGTGGAGGAACAGAACTTCAGTCCTGTCAGCTTGGCCCCAATTGTTCCTAGCTCTGAGCAATGCTCAATTTAAGATACATGGCCCAAATTTCAGCAAGAGAACAATGGGCACACGGCCAAGTTTTCCTAAAAATGAAGGTCTCTAGTTCTTTTGCCTGAAAGCAAAACTGTGCCCTGGTGTGGAAGCTCACCACTGGGGCCTGAATCTCCCTGCTTTTGTGGGTAGAGGGGTGTCGTTGCCCCAGGTTGGGGATGGGGGGCCTCTTCACTCAAATGCAAAGTCCCCACAGAGTGAGTCCTGCAACTTCAGGGTATAATGGGTGGTTAGGATCACCAAGTAGGGTCTGTTCTTCTTAAGAGTGAGTTGGTTTGTGGCTGCAGGTTTTCCCAGTGTTTAGGTTCACCCAATCTCCTGGCTGGACAGGGTGGAGGCCTGGGTTGGTGGATGAGGTCAGCATCTGGTTACTATATTCCGTGAGAGCTTTCATGGTTTCCCCCACCTGGAGGGCATACTTGGGTTGTTCCATTTCAAGTTCATCCCTTCCCTTGGGCTTGGGGAATGGCTCTACTATGAGTGAGTGAAAGTCGATCAGTCATGTCCGACTCTTTGTTACCCCAGGGACTATACAGTCCATGGAATTCTCCAGGCCAGAATACTGAGTAGCCTTTCCTTTTTCCAGGGGATCTTCCCAACCCAGGGATCGAACCCAGGTCTCCCACATGGCAGGCAAGTTCTTTACCAGCTGAGCCACAGGAGAAGCCCCCTATACATGAGTTCAAACACACTTGACTATAGCTTATCCCTTGAACTAATAATGACACTGGGAGCAGGGTCATTGGAGAAGGAAATGGCAACCACTCCAGTGTTCTTGCCTGGAGAATCCCAGAGACGGAGGTGCCTGGGGGGCTTCCATCTATGGGGTCACACAGAGTCGGACATAACTGAAGTGACTTAGCAGCAGCAGCAGCAGGGTCATTGGAAGCAACCTAATCCAACTTTCTTGAGTTTCCTGACATAACTTGGCTAAGGCCCATTTCAAGCTCTGATTGGACCTCTCTGCTTTCCCCAGTGATTGGGGTCTTGAGGCTGAGTGCAAGGTGAATTTTATGATCAAGGCCCTTTGTCATTTGAGACACAAATTGTGAATCATTATCACTTTGTAGGGATCCTGGGAGCAAAAATCTAAGGATTATTTCCTGTAGTAATGCATTAGGCACTTCAGCTGCCATTTCAGTTCTAGTAGGGAATGCTTCTATCTACCCAGAAAACATTTCTACTAGCACCAGGAGATACCTGAAATTGCTCAGGACTCTTGGCATGACAGTGAAATCAACCTTCCAGTGTTCTCCAGGATATGTCCCCCTGGTTTCCATGGACCTTATCTGGGAGCCTCTGGGGAGTCTGGTGTTGGAGTTGTTTATTGTGTAAATGAGGCATGTCTCATCCCTCCAACTGAGTATACTAATACTTTTCATGCCAGAAGTTACCATGACTTCAACTGATCAATTGTATAAGGCTTCCTTCCCATAGTGAATTCCTTGGTGAGCCTCCCTGATGGCATGACACAGGCAGTTTGGAAAAAGCACTATTGCCCACGTTTATTAACTAGCCACCCATGGGCTCCTAGATCTCTAATGGAGTTCCATTTTGGGGCTTTGTCTAATTCTTCCTTTGTATAAACTGGGTAGTAACTGAATGGACCTGGCCTCTTACATAAGAAGGTAATCACCAAGTTACTAGTTCAGGGGTGTACTTCTTGCAGCTACATCTGCCTTGGCTTTGTTGTTACCCTTTATTAACTCTGCGCCCCCTTTTGGTGACCCCTACAGTGAATCACTGCCACATGTTGGGGAAACTGTACAGTTTCTAAGAGCTTCAGCATGCGTAAGCCGTGTTTCTTTAGTCTGTTCTCTGCAGTAAACATATCTCCTTCCTTCCAAATAGCCCTGTGTGTGTGAAGGATAGCATGCAAATACTGGGAATCTGTGTGAACATTTAAGATCTTCCCTTTTCCAAGCTCTAAGGCTCCCTATCAGCTCCACTTTTTGGGCAGAAGTCTGTAGCAATAGGTTTTGTGCCTCTGTGACTTGGGTCTGGGAGGTGGCTGCATATCTCACCAGCCTTTTTCCTTTCTCTCATAAAATTCCTCCTGTCTATGAACCATTCCTCTTTGGCATCTGGGAGAGGCTCACTTCCTAGGTTTGGGTGAGTGGAACAGATCATGTCTGTGATTTCTATATAGTCATACTCCAGGGGCCCCATTTCTGTGGGTAGCAGGGTGGCAGAATGTAGTATGTGACAGGTTTTTATGGTAGCCACGGAGTTGTCTAAAAGCAGAGCCTGAACATGAATAGACCTTCTGGGACATAGCCATTCTATTCCCTTAGAACTTACAAAAGCCTGGACCTGGTGTGGAGTCCGTATAGTGATTGGCTGACCAAACTTCAACTTTTCGCTTCCTTTAGCAGGGTTGTAGTAGTTGCCAACAGACTAGGAGGCCATCCCTTAATGGTTTGATCTAATTGTTTAGAGAAATAAGCAACCACCTGAGTAAGGTGTCCCAGTTTATAAGCTAAAATACCTCAATGGCAATTCCCCTTCTCTTATAAACGTAAAGGTAAAGGGTTTAGCTAAGTCTGGGAGGGCCAGGAAAGTAGCCTAAAGTAATTGGTTTTCACTTCTCAAAAGGCCCCTTCACATTCTGAATTGCATTCTGAATCACATTCAAAAGGATTACCATCCTTTCCTTTCAATTCTTCATATTGAGGACTAAAGCTATTAGACCATAGTTAGGGATCCAGTTGTTCGAAAATGTGACCATCCTCAGGAAACCCCTTAGCTGTTTTCTAGTTTTAGGAGGAGTGAGGCTGCAGATGACTTCTTTCCTTTCCTGGGATGGGCTTCTCTGACCTGTGAGGATGAAGCCTAGGTAGTTCACCCTAGTTTGTCATATTTGATCATTTTCTTGGACAGCTATATCCTTTATCTGCTAAGTGGTTTAGAGTGGCTGCAGTACTTTTTGTCAGAGGCCTCCTTCGTAGGGCTGGTGGTTAGAACATCCTCTACATACCAGAGGAGGTTTCTTTAAGGTCTTCAGCTAAAGTTTCCCCAAAAATGGTGGGGCAAATTTTTTTCCTCTTTGGAGATTGGGAGCAGAACCATCCAGCAGTACTATTTCTTGTTTGTTTGTTCGTTTTGGCTTCACCGTATGCCTTATAGGATCTTAGTTGTCCAATCAAGGATTGAACCCAGGCCCTTGGCTGGGACAGCATGGAGTCCTAACCACTGGATCACCAGAGAATTCCCTTTTTGGGGATTTTCTTTTTTGTTAATTGAAATAGAGTTGATTTACAATTGGTTTCGGTTGATTTCAGTTGTACAGCAAAGTGACTCAGGGCTTTCTTTGCAGATTATGTTCCATTATATTATAAGATATTAGGTAATATTCCTTGTGTTATTAATGTATATATAACTCCTTATTGTTCATCTATTTTATGTCTAGTAATTTGTATCTGTTGATCCTGTATTCCTCATTTGTTCCTCGCCGACCCCTTTGGTAACCTTAAGTTTGTTTTCTATAAGTCGACTGCTATTTTGTACACACATATAAGTGATATCATATAGTATTTGTTTTTCTCTGACTTACTGCCTTGAGCAAGATATTCTCTAGATTCATTCATTTTGCTGCAAATAACAATATTTTATTCTTTTTTATGGCTGAGTTGTATTCCATTGTATGTATATAAGTGTGTGTGTGTGTGTGTATACATATATTCTTAATCCAATAGTCTGTTGACGGACACTGGATTGTTTCCATGTCTTGGCTATTTAAATAGTGCTGATATGAACATTGGGGTACATGCATCTTTTCAAATTAAAATGTTTGTTTTTCCAGATATATGCCTGGGAATGGAATTGCTGGATCATATAGTAGCTCTATTTTCAGGTTTTAAAGGAATCTGTATGCTGTTTTCCATAGTGGCTGCACCAATTTATATTCTCACCAACAGTGTAGGAAGGTTTCCTTTTCTCCACACCATCTCCAGCATTTATTATTTGTAGATTGTTTTTATTATAGCCATTCTGAATGGTACAAGGTGAAATCTCATTTTTAAATTTTCATTTCTCTAATAATTAGCAATGTTGAACATCTTTTCCTGTGCCTGTTGGCTATTTGTATGCTTTGTTTGGAAAAATGTCTATGTAGATGTTCTCCCATTCTTTGATTGGGTTGTTTTATTGATGTTGATTTTTATGAGCTCTTTGTATATTTTGAAAATTAAGCCTTTGTCAGTTGCTTCATTTGCAAATATTGAGCTGACCAAAAAGTTCTTTTGGATTTTTCATACGATGGGAAGGAAACCCTGAATGAACTTTTTGGCCAACCCAATATTTTTCTCCCATTCCATATGCTGTCTTTACATTTTGTTGATGGTTTCCTTTGCTGTGCAAAACCTTTGAAGTTTAATTAGGTCCTGTTTGCTCTCTGCTGATTGTTAGCAAGCTAGCATGTGTGCACTCCTTGTGAGAAGAATCTAGGCATCTCCAGACTTTCTACCTATCCCAGTAAATTTCCCAGCCATCAAAGGGGCTTGTCTCTTCTGCATAGGATGTTCAGTCTGTGGCTCAACACAATTGCCTCTCATGGTGAGGGTCCTCTTCTTTTCCTTTCAGATCCCATCCATGGCTGGAAGTCCTGACCCTATACTTTTATTCTGTCCTACCTGGTTACGTGGAAATATTTCTTGCCTATAATCTTTGGTTGTATAGAAGTTCTTCTGTCAGTTTCTGGTTAGTTTTATGTGAGAATTGTTCCACATGTAGATGTATTTTTGATGTGTTTGTGGTGGGGGGGAGGTGAGCTCCATATTCTCCTCTGCCAACTTGATCCGTTCTCAGTCTCTAGTATGTTTTTGTTGTGCTTTTGTATCCTGCCATTCAAGAGAAGAAAATTCTTATGACTCCAGAGCTAGTGGAATACAAAAGAAGTCATCTTTTAAATCCAGTACAGAATACCAAGTCCTGGTGGACAGTAGAGTAGCCACCAAGGTACAGGTATTAGGGACTGGATGTATATCCTCAGTGGTTTCACCGACTGCCCTGAGGCCCTGTACCATCCAGTATTCCTTATCGGGTTTCTTTATAGGGAGAATGGAGGCTTCCCGGGTGGCTCAAAGGGTAAAGAATCTGCCTATGATGGAGGAGACCTGGGTTTGATCCCTGGGTTGGGAAGATGCCCTGGAAAAGGGAATGGCAACCCCCTCCAATATTCTTGCCTGGAGAATCCCATGGACAGAGGAGTCTGGTGGGCTATAGTCCATGGGGTGACAAAGAGTCAGACACAACTGAGTGACTGACACTTGTCACTTGTAAATATGGGGAGAATAGAGATATTACAGGCTGATTGTCATGGTCTAATATGGCCCTGGTCGCTTAGGCCCTGTATAACAGGGGCTATGCCCAACAAGGCCTCCCTAAGAAGAGGGTACTGTTTTCTACTGGGACATGTATGTCCAGGTTTTAGAGGGACTATCATGGCACTGGCTCCTACAGTTTGTTCCAGCCATCCTTGGGCCCATACCTCAGGATTACTCTGGAAAGATCAACTTGCTCTGTCCAGGGAGGTATATTCGCAGCCATTAACACTGTGATCTTATGCCCTTTTTCTAAGGGGAACCCAGAGTCCAATTTGTCTCCCTTTAGGTGGATAGTAGCCCCCAATCTATGTAAGATCTCTCTTCCTAGTAGGGTATAGAGCATTCAGGGACACACAGAAAGGAATGGATAAGTGTGTGTCCACCCAATTTATATTTAAATGATTCTGTGAATATCTATTCTTGGGCCTTCCCTGATACTCTCATAATTTTACAACTCTTATGAATTGAGTTTGCATGATCTGGTGTTCAGAACTGAGTAAGGGGCACTGGTGTTGACTAAGAATTCAACAGCCTTCCCCACTCTATCTGAAGTCAGTCAGGTCTCCTCAGGGTCAGCTAGAGTGCCAGCTTAGGCCCTGTCATCCTTTTTCTACTTGGACAGTCTGCCTTCAGGGTAGTGACTGAGATATGCAGTTTCCATCCTTCAGGCAGTCTCTCTTCCAATGACCCTCCTGTTTAACTGTGGTCCACTGATTGGGTCCCAGTTTCCTTGGCTTTCTATCTCTCCATGGGGCCTGGGGTTACTCACCAGGGAAGAGAGTCTCCATGGGCAGTTAGTCCAAATTCTCGTGCTGACTGGTTGACATTGGAGGGCAGTAGCCAGTAGGTGGGTCTCTGGGCCTTTTTATCATCTGACTTTTCCTCCTCTGCTGCTGCTGCTGCCAAATTGCTTCAGTCGGGTCCGACTCTGTGCAACCCCATGGACAGCAGCCCACAAGGCTCCTCTGTCCCTGGGATTCTCCAGGCAGGAATACTGGAGTGCGTTGCCATATCCTTCTCCATTTCCTCCTCTATATCTTGTTTATTAAATACCCGGTAGGCAACCTTGACCAGGTGAAAAGTAGGGATATCTATTTCCACTTTCTGAAATGTATGCCTAATGTTGAGGCACTTTGGGAAATGAGAAATAGCACCTCAGGATTGCCTTTCCTTCCAAGGACTCAATCATCAATAGCATAGATTCAGAGGCATCTCCTGAGGCTCTAGGAATGCCAAAGGGTTTTCTGTTGGCTCTGATCGATTTCCTTTATCTTATTCCAGTTGATGGGTTTCTTTTCTGCTGCCTGGATTCTGTTTAGGATCATAATTATTTAACGGGTCAGCCTCTGTCTTCCACCCCCTTCTCCTTTGTCTCAGTGGTCCCAACTGGGTCCGTTATCTGGGAGCCCTTGATTCCCCGGTCTGAAAATAGCACCATGTGCATTGTTTCTGTTCTGTTCTCTTGCTCTGCCTCATCCCAGGTTTTTGAAAAGACCATGGCTTTTTCTTCCCTGTTAGGAGTACATTGAGGAGGCTCTGGATATTAGCCAGGTAAGGTCATGGATCTGAAAGATTCCCCTAATTAGATTCAGGAACCCCTCTGGACCTTCCCCAGTCCCTTTACTGTGAGTTTTCCAGTTACTTTTAATTTTTGGCTTTTTTTTTACTTTATTTTTAATTTTTTTACTTTTATTTTTTATGATTAAATAGTATTCTATTGTATGCGTGTACCACATTTTCTTTATCTATTCCCTTGTTGATGGGCATTTAAGTTGTTTCCGTGTTTTAGCTATTGTGAATAGTGCTGATATAAACATAGGGGTGCATATATCTCTTAGAATTATAGTTGTGTCCTGGTATATTCCCAGGAGTGAGATTTCTGGATTATATGGTAATTCTATTTTTAGTTTTCTGAGGAAACTCCATACTGTTTTCCATAGTGACTGTACCAACTATATTTCTACCAACAGTGTAGGAAAGTTCCCTTTTCTCCACATTCTCACCAGCATTTACTATTTGTAGTCATTTTAGTGATGGCCATTTCAACTGGTATGAGGTGGTACTCGGATTAAAATTGTAACTCAGTTATAAGTAAGTATAATCATTTTAATCTACATAAATTTGTGCTTTATATTTGGTACTGTTTGACAAAAATAAGTTATATAATATAGTACTTTTATCTTGTAAAGAATAGTGTGGTATTTTATTTTAAAGATTTTGTTAAGAAATTTACTTAGTTTGCTGCAGTTTAAGAATCCCCCTCCCCTCATGACATATAATTTATGCTAGACAAACAGAAAGTCAAGAAATGAGTATCTCTTCTTTGCAAAATGAATAACTCTTCATTTGTAAAAACCAAAGTATTTGGAGAGTTTGAAAGACTATTTAATAAGTATAGTCACATGACTATCAAACAAAGGAGGAAATTTTAGCTTCTGTTTTACACATTGTTCCAAAATCATTCTTTGCTTCTCTAGAAGAAATTTTATACACAATTGGACCATATCATGAAATAGTCACATTAAGTTTTTTTTAAAAAAAATGTTGCTGTAATGTACATTATCTCTATAATACTTATATGCCAAACTTCTAAATTTCCAAATATTGCCTTAAGATCAGTATTCATGGATAATAGGTGCCTTGGACCCATGTAGTATTTTATCATTATAGTTTAAATTTCAGTTTTTACAAACTTCTTTTCATGCAGTGAAAGCAATTGTACATATTAATTCTCAGGGACCTCCAGTCAGTATTCACTGTATGCATTCTTTGTAAGAATGAGTATTACTATTTTATTATCTGACCTGCATGCATAAGCCCAGCATGCCAAAATAGTTTATATATTTCCATTTTTTTGAAATTATTATTTTAACATATTTATTTTCTAATAATTATGCATGTGACATTGTGGATATGTTACTTTATTTACATAACCTGTCTGTGGTCACACTGTCAGTGTATCCAAAGCCTTCCAAGGAAAATTAATGATTTCATCGTATTTTAGGCTATGCAACTGTGGATCCAATTTATAATATTAAGAAGGGAATGACATAATCATTAAAAAAAGAATGAATAATACCATTTGCAGCACCATGGATGGCCTAGAGATTCTCATACTTAATGAAATAAGTCAGAAAGAGAGACAATTACCATATAATATCGCTTATATGTGGAATCTAGAATATGACACAAATGAAGTTATTTACAAAATGAAAACAAACTCACAGACACAGAAAACAAACTTATGGTTACCAAATGGGAAAGGGGTAGGTGAGGGATAAATTAGGATTTGGGGGTTAGCAGATACACACTAATATATATAAAATAGATAAGCAACAAGATCCTATCATTATAGCACAGGGAACTATATTCATTATCCTATAATAAACCTTAATGGAAAAGAATATGTGTACATATTCTTAATGGAAAAGAATACATATACATACTGCTGCTGCTGCTGCTAAGTCGCATCAGTTGTGTTTGAATCTTCACGATCCCATGGACTGCAGCCCACCAGGCTCCTCCATCCATGGGATTCTCCAGGCAAGAGTACTGGAGTGGGTTGCCATTGCCTTCTCTGATATATATGTGTGTGTGTGTATACATATATATATATGTGTGTGTGTGTGTGTGTGTGTGTGTGTGTGTGTGTATAACTACATCATTTTGCTATACAGCAGAAACCACAACATTGAGCAATATTGTAAATCAACTATACTTCAGTTAAAAAAAGAAGATAAAATCATTGACTAGAAAAAAAAATGGGGAGCTTGAATCTTGATAAGCAAACTTTATGGAATTTTCACCTAACTCTTACCTGGTTCCTCCAATGACTACAATCCTCCAATTCCTTAAGGAAGGGGGCCAATTTTTCAGATATGGGTTCCATATTTTACAGAAGGAAAAGTGGCCTGTTCTGAGGGAATTGTGGTTGTTTTGGCCTATCCAATGGCTCCCTGAAGGATGGGTTCAAAGGACTCCTTTATTTTTCTAAACTCTCCCAGGGAAGAGGCATTTTACTGCAAAATGTTTAGCAGAAATATTTAGAGTTAAGTGTATAAACCACTAATGCCTGAAAGATAACAGTTGGAACAAACCACAGACAAACCAAAAGCATAGGCATGGGAAGAAAGGTAAAGAATGAGATGCTTTGGGGGAAAGGAGTTTTGTAAAGCTACTACATATTCCTGAGAATGTGAAGTATCATATGAATGCCCAGAACTCAGTTCAGTTCAGTCGCTCAGTCGTGTGCGACTCTTTGTGACCCCATGAATTGCAGTACGCCAAGCCTCCCTCTCCATTACCACCTCCCGGAGTCAACCCAAACCCATGTCCATCAAATCAGTGATGCCATCCAGCAGTCTCATCCTCTGTTGTCCCCTTCCCCTCCTGCCCCCAATCCTTCCCAGCATTAGGGTCTTTTCCAATGAGTCAACTCTTCACATGAGGGGGCCAAAGTATTGGAGTTTCAGCTTCAACATCAGTCCTTCCAATGAACACATAGAACTGACCTCCTTTAGGATAGACAGATTGGATCTTCTTGCAGTCCAAGGGACTCTCAAGAGTCTTCACCAACACCACAGTTCAAAAGCATCAGTTCTTTGGTGCTCAGCTTTCTTCACATCCATACATGACTACTGTAAAAACCATAGCCTTGACTAGACAGACCTTTGTTGTCAAAGTAATGTCTCTGGTTTTCAATATGCTATCTAGGTTGGTCATAACTTTCCTTCCAAGGAGTAAGCATCTTGTAATTTCATGACTGCAATCACCATCTGCAATGATTTTGGAGCCCCAAAAAATAAAGTCTGACACTGTTTCCATTGTTTCCCCATCTATTTGCAATGAAGTGATAGGACCAGATGCCATGATCTTAGTTTTCTGAATGTTGAGCTTTAACACAATTTTTTCACTCTCCTCTTTCATTTTCATCAAGAGGCTTTTTAGTTCCTCTTCACTTTCTGCCATAAGAATGGTGTCGTCTGCATATCTAAGGTTATTGATATTTCTCCCAGCAGTCTTGATTCCAGCTTGTGCTTCTTCCAGCCCAGCGTTTCTCATGATGTAGTCGGCATATAAGTTAAATAAGCAGGGAGGCAATATACAGCCTTGATGTACTCCTTTCCCTATTTGGAACCAATCTGTTCTTCCATGTCCAGTTCTAACTGTTGTTTTCTGACCTGCATACAGGTTTCTCAAGAGACAGGTCAGATGGTCAGGTATTCCCAACTCTTTCAGAACTTTCCACAGTTTATTGTGATCCACACAGTCAAAGGCTTTGGCATAGTCAATAAAGCAAAAATAGATATTTTTCTGGAACTCTGTTGCTTTTTCAATGATCCAGCAGATATTAGCAATTTGATCTCTGGTTCCTCTGCCTTTTCTAAAACCAGCTTGAACATCTGGAAGTTCACGGTTCAC
>ML664592.1:12130-23009 GCA_007570785.1 Antilocapra americana | reverse complement strand
CGTGAACTTCCAGATGTTCAAGCTGGAAGTTCACGGTTCACATATTGCTGAAGCCTGGCTTGGAGAATTTTAAGCATTACTTTACTAGCATGTGAGATGAGTGCAGTTGTGTGGTAGTTTGTGCATTCTTTGGCATTGCCTTTCTTTGGGACTGGAATGAAAACTGCCCTTTTCCAGTCCTGTGGCCACTGCTGAGTTTTCCAAATTTGCTGGCATATAGAGTGCAGCACTTTCACAGCATCATCTTTCAGGCTTTGAAATAGCTCAACTGGAATTCCATCACCTCCGCTAGCTTTGTTCATAGTGATGCTTTCTAAGGCCCACTTGACTTCACATTCCAGGATGTCTGGGTCTAGGTGAGTGATCACACCATCGTGATTATCTGGGTTGTGAAGATCTTTTTTGCACAGTTCTTCTGTATATTTTTGCCACCTCTTCTTAATATCTTCTGCTTCTGTTAGGTCCATACCATTTCTGTCCTTTATCAAGCTCATCTTTGCATGAAATGATCCCTTGGTATCTCTAATTTTCTTGAAGAGATCTCTATTCTTTCCCATTCTGTTGTTTTCCTCTATTTCTTTGCACTGATCAGGCTGAGGAAGGCTTTCTTATCTCTCCTTGCTATTCTTTGGAACTCTGCACTCAGATGGAAATATCTTTCCTTTTCCCCTTTGCTTTTCGCTTCTGTTCTTTTCACAGTTATTTGTAAGGCCTCCTCAGACAGGTATTTTGCTTTTTTACATTTCTTTTCCATGGGGATGATCTCAATCCCTGTCTCCTGTAAAATGTCATGAACCTCTGTCCATAGTTTATCAGGCATCTAGTCCCTTAAATCTATTTCTCACTTCCACTGTATAATCATGAGGGATTTGATTTAGGTCATACCTGACTGGTCTAGTGGTTTTCCCTACTTTCTTCAATTTAAGTCTGGATTTTACAATAAGGAGTTCATGATCTGAGCCACAGTCAGCTCCCAGTCTTGTTTTTGCTGACTGTCTAGAGCTTCTCCTTCTTTGGCTGTAAAGAATATAATCAATCTGATTTCAGTGTTGACCATCTGGTGATGTCCATGTGTAGAGTCTTCCCTTGTGTTGTTGGAAGAGGGCGTTTGCTACGCCTTTGACATTCTCTTGGCAAAACTGTATCAGCCTTTGCCCTGCTTCATTCTGTACTCCATGGCCAAATTTGCCTGTTACTCCAGGTGTTTCCTGACTGCCTACTTTTGCATCCCAGTCCCCTACAATGAAAAGGACATCTTTTTTGGGTGTTAGTTCTAAAAGGTCTTGTAGGTCTTCATAGAACTGCTCAATTTCAGCTTCTTCAGCATTACTGGTTCAGGCATAGGCTTGGATACCATGATATTGAATGGTTTGCCTTGGAAACAAACAGATCATGCCCAGAACTAGCTAGTGCTAAAAAAAATATACCTGAAAGGCCCTAGTCTCTTACCTAAAGCTCAAAGTTAGACTCTGTGCAAGCAAAAGTATAAGCAAAGTTGCAAACTGCCCAACTGCTTGTAGAAGGCATGTTCCAACACAAACACATAGAGCCCATCTGCAAAGAATGGAGGTGATTTATATTTTTTATTTCAGGCATAAGAAGTCTCTGTCAAGTCATTAGCTGATCAATCAATTAATTGAACAGAGTCAGTGACCACTCATTACAAAGAACACATATCTTAAAACCTGAGTTCAGAAAACTAATGAAGCAAACAAACAGAAACCACAAGGAAAAGCAAAAATAAGCTATGAATGGGGAAAGAATTTGATTTCAAAGTTAACACATTATAATATTCAAAATGTCTAGTTTTCAAGAAAAAATCATCAGGTATACAATGAAAAAAAGTAGAGAAAAAAGAGATTAATAGAAATTGTACAGGAGGAAGCCCAGACATTGGACTTAGTAAACAAAGACCTTAAATGAGCCATTTAAATATTACCAAAGAGGTAAGGAAAACCATGTACAAAGAACTAAAGGAAGCTGAGAATTGTGTTTCCCCAAATAAAGACTGTCAACCAAGATTTAGAAATTATTAAAATGAACAAAATAGAAATTCTGGAGTTGAAAAGTACAGTAACAGAAATACAAAATACATTAGAGGGATTCATTAGGGGATTTGGGCAGGCCAAAGAAAGACTCACCAGAAGACAGGTCAATTGAGATTATATAATCTGAGGAACAGAAATTAAAAATAAATAAGGAAAATGAGCAATGCCTAAGAGAGTTGTGAAACATCATCAGTTATGAAATCATATGTATAATAAGAGTCTCAGAGTAGAGAAAGGAGCAGAAAGAATAATTGAAATAATAAGGTTACAGTTTCCTCTCTGGCATGTGAGGAACTTAGAAGTTGTCATTCCATCCTGACAACAAATAAAAAGCTGAAAAAATCAATAAATCTTGTTACATCAGCCAGAGAGGTGAGACCACAGAGAAAACTTCTGCCCCTCTAATTGGAAGGGCTGTTAGGTCAATACAGAGAATCAAAACTTAACAAACAGAAACCTCAATGGGAACCAGTGACAGGGTAGGAAAGTCTAAACTATAATTGAAAAATTTCTAGGCAGCTCATTGTGGAAAAGTCTGAGAGTTAAAAATTCTTTACATTTTGTGAATTTTACATCCAGGAGTGTTATCAGAGTCTCACAGTTAAGACTAAAAAAATTCCCTTTGGGCTTCCTGCAGGGAGAGGAAAAAGTAATCAATTGACACATGCCAGAACATTCTGTTCTTAACAAAACCCGCCCTCAGGAGAAATTGTATTATCAGAGCCTAATCTATTGAAGTTTTGTCAGAGCCAAACTGGCTTGGGAGAAATAAAATACCCAGTTCTAGCCTTCTCTATCCTTCTATATGGGACAAGGGAAATAAATCCAATTCCACATAGCCATCCTGTCCAGTTTAAGAAGGGTGTAGAACTGTGAATCACTTGTGAACTTTGTAGCCAGTAGGTCAGAAGGACAAGTAGCCACTTGAGACTTGTGACTGGCATTTGAAGTAGACTCAGTCTTGTAGGACTGAGCCTTTAACTTGGGGGCTGTGATGCATTCTCCAGGTAGACAGTGTTAGAATTGAGTTATAGTTGTAAGACACCCAGTCACTGTCCACTGAGAATTAGAGAACCACTTGATGGTGTCAAAAAAAAAAAAACACAAAAAACCCACACATCAAATTGCAGAAAATCAAAGATAAAGAGAAATTTTAAAAGAAGCCAGAGGAAAAACAGCCTATCTGTAGAAGAGCAAAGATAAAAGTTATATCTGACTATTCCTCAGAATACAAACCAGAAAAAACAGGAATATTTTTTCCTCTCAACATTTAAGTGTTGAGAGGAGAAAATATAGGAATTCTCTATCCTGTGAAATTATCCTTCAAAAGGGAAGAACAAATAAAGACTCTCCCAGACAAACAAAAATTGAAGAGACTTGTTACTAGTGAATCGACCTTGCAAAAGATAAAAGGAAATTCTTCCAAAAGAAGGAAAATGATATTGAATCCTTATAAAGAGAAGAGAATTAGAGGTAGAATAAATGGAAGTGAAAAAAAAACACGTATTTTTCTCATTCATAATTGATCTAACAGGTATCAGTTTGTTCAAAACAATAATTGTAACAATGCATTAGATGATTATGGCCTGCGTGTGTGCTAAGTTGCTTCATTAGTGTCCAACTCTGTTGGATCCTATAGACTGTAGCCCGCCAGGCTCCTCTGTCCATGGGATTCTCCAGTCAAGAATACTGGAGTGGGTTGCTGTGCCCTCTTCCAGGGGATCTTCTCCACCCAGGGATCGAACCTGTATCTCTTACATAACCTGCATTGGCAGGTGGGTTCTTTACCACTAGCGCTACCTGGGAAGTCCAATTATGGTCTATGTATAAGCAAAATAAATAAGAAATAATCAAGGGACAGAAGGGAATAATTAGGAATACTCTGTGATTATGAGCTACTTGCCCTATATGTAAAATAATAGAGGGTTATTGCAAAGTGAACTTGAATTAGGTGTAAATGTGTATTGCAAACATTAGGGCCAACACTGAAAAGAAATTTTTAAAAATAATTGATACGCTAAAGTATAGAAATTGGAATCACATAAAAGCTCAACTAATTTTTCCAGTTTTATTGAGGTATTAATATGAATGACCAATAAACATTATATTTATTTAAGGTATGAAATGTGATATGGATATATATGTACATTGTGAAATGATTCCCCCAATCAAGCTAATTAGCCTAAAAATCACAAACAGAGCAAAAAGAGTATAAAACAAAAACAAGAGGGAAGAAAAAGGCCACAAATAGAAAACAGTAACAAATATGGTAGATATTAATCCAATCACATCAATAGTTACTTTGCATATCAACAGTCTAAAATCACCAATCAAAAGGCAGAGATTATCAGTGTGGATCAAAAACCAAACCCCAACAATATGTTGTTTAAAGAAAGAAACCCACTTTAAATACAAAGACACACAGATTAAAATAAAGGAACAGAGGAGGATATACCTTGCTAACATTAATCAGAATAAAGTGGGAGTGGCTATACTAATTACAGACAGAGCAGAGTTCAGAGCACAGAAAGGTATCAGGGATTAAGAAGGGAATTACATAATGATAAAGGTGTCATTATCTCCAGTGATAAAGGTGTCATTGTGCTCCAAGCTTGTCTCTCAATTCTGAGATACATCATGCAAAGAGCTAGCCTTTGTTCCTCACTCCCACTAAACTCCCCATGACATAACTAAGCTTAAACTTTAGTCTGAAGAGTTTGCAATTTCCCAAGTGGACGTAGTTTGGAGAATGTAAACTTAACTTCCACTTCATTGCATTTATCTAGACCTCAACTCCCTCACTCTCTTTTTAATTGCCCTCTGGTTTACCGTAATATCTTACCATCTTCATTATAAGATTACAGATGTTAGACACACAGATCCTAGCACCCAGAAGTAACACAGTGTATTCCAAAGAGCAGATGCCCAATTAATGTTAAAGGAATAAATGAGCCAGGGAGCATATTATCTAATTTATTAAGATTTAATTTCTCCTAAATTCCTAGCTAAACAAATGCTTAAGTATGTGTCATTTAATTTTTACTGTACAACAGACTAAAGATAAGGAAGACAGGAAGTGACAATCTTTTACTTTATTTTGTTCTATTTCTTGATCCCAACAATTTTTCTACTGACTTACTTTACTTTTCTAAAGTAACACCTATTCCAGTATCATATTACCAATTCTGAATCAAAAAATAAGAATGAAGATGTCCCACTTTGATTCATAAAATATAAAAATCTCTACTTGCAAACTTGATACACAGCAATAAATGTATAAACAAATGATTCATAAATGTACTCAGAAGCTATTTAAACTATCTATTAAAAGAGACAATATTTGAAAAATAATGAAAAGAGAGAGACAAAGACAGAGACAGTGATACAGAGAGACAATGAGAGAAATAAAGATCTCCAAATTACCACATAAATAGGAAAATAAAGATGGTACACATCCATGATGAAGGAAGTGATCTCCAGGGAGTTGAGATGCTCTAAGGCTGGGGGATACAGCAGAATATATGGACTGTCAACTCCACTGAGCAGAGTGTAGCCCTCAGAAGAGGCTGCAGAGAAGAGCTAGTCTGCAGGTCAGGTTGCAGAGCTGGAAGGAGGACACACTGGGAAAGTCTGGGGTCAGAAGAGGAGAGGATGCTGTAATGGTGGAAAGAACTGGAGGTGAGCAAAATACTAGTTTCTGGACAGAATTAGCTCTCAGTCTAGGAAAATAAAACCCAGGGACAGTTCCCACATACTGATCTATTCTCATATTCACTCTCCCCTTCAGTAGACTTGCTTTTAGCACTTTAACTCCAAGTGCCTTTTTATTATTTGAGATACATAGTGCAAACAAAAGTGACTTAAGAGACAGGTCTGCCCCAGGCTGGGAGGAGTGAAAGAGTATGGCCTGTAGACAAACTCAGACCAGGAGTTTATTCCCATTTCTGCTAATGACCAGTCTTGTGAACTTGAGAAAACTGTGAGTTCTTCATCTGCTGAGTTTGGTAAGCCCTATCTTGTAAGATATTGGGATTCCCTGGTGGCTGAGACGGTAAAGCGTCTGCCCGCAAATGCGGGAGACCGGGGTTCGATCCCTGGGTTGGGAAGATCCCCTGGAGAAGGAAATGGCAACCCACTCCAATACTCTTGCCTAGAAAATTCCATGGATGGAGGAGCCTGGTGGGCTACAGTCCATGGGGTCGCAAAGAGTTGGGCATCTTGTAAGATGGTTGAAATGTATGAAATGCATGTACCATATATAAATCACATGGCAAGAGGACCAGCAAATATCACACAATATTTAAAGAATAGCAGTAATTAATATTATTTTGATCTCAGATGGTACCATTTACCTCCCTTGGAATGTTTTTTTTAATTCAGGAAATTTCAAAGAATATGTAATATTCTTAGAAAAAGAATACTGAATCAACCAAAAAGTCTCTCTAGCTGGCAAAACTAACTTTACCATTTGAGCATTTATCATTTAATTTAGATATGGAGTTGTTGTCCTTAGCTGGGTACAGGTCAAACTCCTAGATGTCATCTGTCTAGGAGATTAACCCTACCATCCCTTCTAGGTGCCCTTACATCAAACCAGCTCTGTTTACATTCGTTACACTCTCATAAAAAAGCTATCCCTCAAGAGTTTGCCAAATTCTACTTAAGATAACCTAGTTAAAATACCTTTATAATGGATCAGAATCTGGTTCTCCCAGTTGGGGCAAACAGTGCCGCACAGCGGTTTCTTGGCATCTCACCTAAGGGGACATCTCCATTATTTCTCAGAAACTCCCTGGAAATGATGTGCGTGGAACACCTAGTTTGCACACTGTGTTCATCTGCACTAGAACAAGAGCAAAGGATACCTTCCTTTCCTGCCCCTGGTGGAGATTTTTCTATAGTTAATCCACAATCCCAAAATAATTTGTAGCAGCAGTTTTCCATTATAGACTGGATGTTTGTGTCCCCGGCAAAATTCATGTGTTGAAGCCCTAACCACTTTCTCCTTCCCACCGTGTCCATGTAGTTGTATTTGAAGGTGAAAGTTTAGGGAGATAATTAGGTTTTAGATGAGGTCATGAGGATGGGGCATCCATGATACAATTAGTTATCTTAGACGAAGAGCAAGAGAGACCAGAATTCTCTCTTTCTGTCATGAGGACAGAGAAGGTGGCCAGGAAGACAGCTCTCACCAGGAACAGAATCCACTGGCACATTGATTGTGAACTTTCCAACTTCTGTAACTGTGAAAAATAAAGGTCTGTTGTTTAAGCCACCTTATCTATGGTATTGTTACAGCAGCCTGAGCAGACTAATACAGGGTTTTTTCTATCTACTGTTGGAAGGTTTGGCCCCTACTCACCACTTCAGGACCTCAACTAGCCCACCAAACAACAGAAGTGAAAATTACATTCCACTGAGGACTCATAGCTTCCTAAAGTCCCAAACTGCCTTACTCAGGAAATTTACATTTAACTGCCATCACCCAGTGGCAAAGAATCCTCCTGCAATGAAGGAGGCACAGGAAATGTGGGTTCAATCCCTAGGTCGAGAAGATCCCCAGGAGGAGGGCATGGCAACCCACTCCAGTATTCTTACTGGGAAAATCCCATGTACAGGAGGCATGGTGGGCTATCATCCATGTGGTTGCACATGACTTAAGTGATTCAGCAGCCAGGCAGGCAGGGCCATCATAAGGAATACCGTCCACTTCAACCATTCTTTTTACTTTACCTATAAGTCTTAGAGAATATTTCAGTATCTTACTCATATGAGTATAACTCATAAGCTCTAAAATTCTATGAGTAAAGGCTGGATTTTCTTTATATTAGCATCCCCAGTACTAGCGCTGAGCCTTCCCAAGAGCAGATTCTCAACGTTTGATGAATGAAAGAGCCAATCAACACAAGGTCTACTTTATTAACTTTAAATTTCTCTTACTTTCTTGAACAAGCTAAGAAACTCAGAGTATAGATTACTTTAACAAAGCTAAAGACTAAAAGGAACAAGAAAAACTAACATTGACTGTGTTTTACTTTTTTTCTATTCCATTATCCTATTTTACTATGGGACTCTTTCACACTTCCAAGAATATAATCCCTATTGTGATGTTATATTTTCTTGTCTGGTGGAAAAAACTTCATATAATTCACTATGGGTTGGAAGATAATATCGGGCATGTCCCTGGGAGGTGTATTGACTTTGACAGTAGTGTCAGGCCTGGCTGCACCCATGCCTTGGGCTCTCTCTTCTTCATCTCGCAAAGCTTCTTCATAATAAGAGGGGAAGTCACTGGGAACAGCATTATTGACCTTTGCCAAAAATTCTAGGACTTTCATCTTGCTGGTTTCAAGATGTGCTTTTGGGCCCCAGAGGAACTCATAACGTGGAGGATCACTGTTGGCAACCTGGCGGTACTCCAGGTACTTCAGCCTCACTAAATCTTTGGTGATGAGCTTTCTAGGTTCTCCATACATGAAGTGCTTTCTTCCAGCATATATCTGCATCATACCCAGCAATTTCCAGATGTCTTCCTCAGCAGCACAGTTGCCCTTCAGGAAGATTATACTCAGGAGATTCATCAGGAGACCGGTCTTGGGTAAACCCTTTCCACCACGCACCCTCCCATTGTTGGGGAGTTTAAATTTGCTGACCAGATTATAGCAGGGAACGACTGAGTCGACTTCCTTCAGATCTACTGCGAAGACTAGCTCAATGCGTTCAGAGGCTCTCTTGAGAATCTCAGCAAATAGGTCATGGTGGCTTTGGTGGATAATCTTCAGTATGTCTTCCTTCATAATGAACTGCTTAATTTTATACTTGTACAGAAGGTACTGCTCCAACAAGCTAGCTTTCCTGGTTAAACAGTCACTTCCTGGGGTCTCAGTGAAGGGTGGGATCTCATAGGCAAATGCCCTATGCTCATGCTGGCCATAGAATGCTTTACCAGATCCAGTGCAAGAAAAGACTATATTAGTGGTGACAGTCGGTATTCTTTGAGGCTCCACGGAAGTGCTACATGACTCAGCATCAGGAAGACTCTTGGTAACATCTTCACACTGCAGAGATGAGGTAGTGGACTCCTCTTCTGCTGCTGCTATGGCCTGAGCACCCCCACAACTCTGGGTCTTGTCTTGGTCTTGGGGGCACTTATCACCACCATGGGCCTTACTCTTCTTACTTCGAGGCATGGTCAGGGACAGCAGGAAGAAGTATAGACAGGAACTCAGAAGACGTGGGTACCTGGAGGAAGGAGAATAAGATGCTGTAAGCACCTCAGCAGGGAGATTCCACCTTGGCTTTAAGCAAGGCCACCTGTGCAGGGTCCTTGGTGGCACTGGTCTAGGACCTCTCAAGGCTTCTGTTTCGATCAGCCTGTCCCCTGAGAAAACTGTGGAGGATATTAGAACCTTAGAATGCAGCCTGCCAACCCTGCTGGGGGTATACTAGGTTGACAGCAGGGGCTGCCAGTAGGGAGCCTCTGTTCTGGGTTTGAGGGTATTCTCAGTTTATAGTCAGGGTCATCATAGTCATATAGTCAATTGTTAGTAGGTTTTGAGCCTCCTCTTTTCTGATGACACCTCAAACCAAAGTCAGCACTTCCCTGAGACCCCAGAGGAGGACGTGAAGGGGTTCCTTAGCCCTCCCTCTGTTAGAGGATACCAAACTGAGAGCTATGTGGAGCCCACTCCTTCAGGGGCTGCTTCAGTCCTCAGTTCTCATTAAGGATGCTCACCTGGTATCCAGGCAGTACCTGGTATAGCTCCCCTCTGCTGACCGGTGGCTGCAACTTCATACTAACCTCATACTCTTCTGTCTCAGATTTAATGTGGATTGTCAGCCTCAGCCTGACAGTCCTGCCCTGACCCTGCAATTTCTGAATGAAAAATGTGGGGCCTAGATTTGTTTGCGATCTATTGTCATTCTGCTTATTTAACTTATATGAAATGCCAGGCTGGATGAAACACAAGCTGGAATCAAGACTGCCAGGAGAAATAGGTCAATAATCTCAAATACGTGGATGACACCACCCTATGGCAGAAAGCGAAGAAGAACTAAAGAGCCTCTTGGTGAAAGAGGAGAGTGAAAAAGTTGGATTAAAAATCAACATTGAAAGAGATATGTGTACCCCAATGTCCATCGCCGCACTGTTTACAATAGCCAGGACATGGAAGCAACCTAGACGTCCATCAGCAGACAAATGGATAAGAAACCTATGGTACATACACACAATGGAATATTACTCAGCCATTAAAAAGAATACATTTGGTTTCTTTAGGTAGAAATACTCCTAAGTATTTTATTCTTTTTGTTTCAATGGTGAATGGAATTGTTTCCTTAATTTCTCTTTCTGTTTTCTCCTTGTTAGTGTATAGGAATGCCAGGGATTTTTGTGTGTTGATTTTGTATCCTGACACTTTACTATATTCACTGATTAGCTCTAGTAATTTTCTGGTAAAGTCTTAAGGGTTTTCTATGTAGAGGATCATGTCATCTGCAAACAGTGAGAGTTTTACTTCTTCATTTCCAATCTGGATCCCTTTTATATCTTTATCTGCTCTGATTGCTGTGGCCAAGACTTCCAAAACTATGTTGAATAGTAGTGGTGAGAGTGGGCACCCTTGTCTTGTTCCTGACTTCAGGGGACATTTCTCCAAATAAGACATAAAAATGGCTAACAAACACATGAAAAGATGCTCAACATCACTCATTATCAGAGAAATGCAAATCAAAACCACAATGAGGTACCACTTTACACCAGTCAGAATGGCTGCCATCCAAAAATCTACAAGCAATAAATGCTGGAGAGGATGTGGAGAAAAGGGAACCCT
>ML664592.1:0-11730 GCA_007570785.1 Antilocapra americana | reverse complement strand
GGAGGAGGGAGGGGGGTTCTGGAGGGGGAGCATATGTAAACCCATGGTGGTTTCATGTCATTGTATGGCAAAACAACACAATAAAGTAAAGAAAATTAAAAAAAAAGAATACATTTGAATCAGTTCTACTGAGGTGGATGAAACTGGAGCCTATTATCCACAGTGAAGTAAGCCAGAAGGAAAAACAACAATACAGTATACTAATGCATATATATGGAATTTAGAAAGATGGTAATGATAACCTTGTATGTGAGTCAGCAAAAGAGACACAGATGTAGAGAACAGTCTTTTGGACTCTATGGGAGAGGCCAAGGGTGGGATGATATGGGAGAACAACACTGAACCATGTAAATTATCATATGTGAAATGAATCACCAGCCCAAGTTTGATGCATGATACAGGGTGCCCAGGGCTGGTGCACCAAGATGACCTAGAGGGATGGAATCAGGAGGGATGTGGGAGTGGGGTTCTGGAAGGGGAATACATGTATATCCATGGTGGATTCATGTCAATGTATGGCAAAACCAACACGATAATGTAAAGGAAAAAATTAATTAATTAATTTTAAAAAAACTAAAAAAAACACCTTCAACATTTAAAAAACATCCAGTCCTGTCACTTCATGGCAAATAGATGGGGAAACAATGGAAACAGTGACAGAATTTATTTTCTTTGGCTCCAAAATCACTGCAGATGGTGACTGCAGCCATGAAATTAAAGATGCTTGCTTCTTGGAAGAAAAGCTATGACCAACCTAGACAGCATATTAAAAAGCAGAGACATTACTGTGCTGAAAAAGGTCCATCTAGTCAAAGCTATGGTTTTTCCAGTAGTCATGTGTGGATGTGAGAGTTGGACTATAAAGAAAGCTGAGCGCCAAAGAATTGATGGTTTTGAACTGTGGTGTTGGAGAGTCCCTTAGACTGCAAGGAGATTAAACAAGTCAAACCTAAAGGAAATCAGTCCTGAATATTCATTGGAGGGACGGATGCTGAAGCTGAATACTCTGGGCACCTTATGCGAAGAACTGATTCATTGGAAAAGACCCTGATGCTGCGAAAGATTGAAGGCTGGAGGAGAAGTGGATGACAGAGGATGAGATGGTTGGATGGCATCACTGACTCAATGGACATGAGTTTTTAAGTAAGTGCCAGGAGGTGATGATGGACAGGGAAGCCTGGCATACTGCAGTCCATGGGGTCACAAAGAGTCACACCTGACTAAGTGACTAAACTGAACTGAACTGACTCAGTGATTGGTAGTCCTCTCAATCTTTCCTTTGACCCTTTGCCTGGTCTGGGATTTCTGTCTTCCTGCCAGCCTCTCCTGAGACAACAACCCAGTAACATATGAGGGTTCCCCCACTTTCCCATGGTCTCTAAGTCTGAGAATAGGGGATGGATTCTTTTGTACCCCATACAACTCCTGGAAAGATCTGGAAATCCTTCTACTGTGGGGGAATAAACTACCCCTTATAAACAAAATCTTTCACCCACCCCACGTGCTCCCTTCCTGCCTCAGCCCTGCCCCCCATCCCTTCACCATTCCATCCTCCCAATACCATAAGAGAAAATGAGTGTTGGTCATCACATCACCAGTTACACAGACACGCCAGGCTTCCAGCAGGGCAGGAATTCCCTCTGTCCTCACATAGGGTCCTCATTCCAACTCCTGGCCACCCTAAGATGCTTTCCGCTGCTACCTGGAGGCCCCTCCCCTAAAAAACCAACACCCTCACAATCTCGAAGACCCTCCTCAAAGAAGTCAGACTGATCACCCTGTCCAGGTCTTCCCAAGCTTGACGGAACCACATGTCCTGTGCCACTTCACTGTTCTGGGGTTGAGGTCCCCTCAGACCTCACTCAGAAAGTTCCATCCTCAAATTCTTTCAAGGCAAGCAGGTCGAGCTCCTAATCTATCATATAGAAAAGGAAGGCTCACCTCTACCTGACTGCCATGCTTGGGTCCTCTGAGAGTGACAAGCAGGGCCTCATTCGGACTTCTCACCTGAATTTCTTCACTCAGACCCTTCTTAGGGTCTTCCCCCTCTAAAATGGGCCCACCCACTTCAACCAAGGTCCTCACCTCCGGGAGAGCCTCTGGGCGGAAATCTTCCTCCACCAGAGCCTCGGCGCTTTGTTGGGGCGAGGCACGGGGAGGGGCGGATGAGGGGGGCGGGGTGAGGCACGGGCGCATGGGAGGGATTAGGGGTGGGGCGGCACGGGGTTGGGGAGGTTGGGGCGTTGTGGGAGGGTCTCCCATTCATCATTCAGGCTCCTCACCTTGACTCGGTTCCCACTGAAGCCTGGATATGCTCACACGCCTGAGGCCACGCACCACCACCAGCGGCAAACTCTGTCTCCTCCCTTAGTGGCCTAGAGGGAAGTGAGCGCTAGCTGCTACCTAGGAGGAAGTGAGCGCCTCACCATAGATAGTGCCTCAATCTCTGGCGCCCCCTCTGTTCTGGAGTGGAAGACACCCTCAGTTTCACATAGGCTTCTCAGTTATACTCCTTTCAGGACCTTGGGCATTTCCTTCTGTCACTGTCCTTACAAGAAGGTCCTCACCTACTTGAGACCTTCCTTTCAGGAAGCTTCCTTATGGCACAGGACTGAGTAGGTACGGGGTTGTCCCTGCAGGACTCCCTGAATGATCGGGTGGTGTTCTCCGCAGTAGTCCTGCACCCAAGTCCTGTCTCATCTCCTGTTTCTTTAATGAATGGCTTCCTTGTAAATGCCACATCCCTGCAAACTCTTAAGTACTATCTCCACTGTGAGTCTTAAGGACAATGGCAATGGGTCTGTGTCCCAGGAATGATGTACGATAGGGAAGCTGAAGTGCCAGGTAGAGGACTTAGATAGGAGTTGAGCTTTCAGAGAAGAAAACAAAAAACATGCTGATTTATTTCTTCTCTTTATCACCCAGACTTGGCTTCCGATACAACTTCTGTTCTACGAAACTTGCATACTACAGAAATGGGCTGAGCCTGATAATTTTGTGAGACCCCCCATCTTTCATGGTTAACTGACACTGCACATATAAATGATCATATTGTTACCAGGTAGTATATCCTTCTTTTAATTATTCATACCCCTCACTTATTTTGGTTTTCTTATTGCCCTGGCTATTTACTTCAATCCAGTACTTTGAGCACACATTGCTTTTCATTTTTTTGTTCCTTCAATCACCTGAGATATATTCTGGAATAGAAAGAAGAAAAGTGAGTAAAAATACATAAGGTTAACTTCAGGCTGGGAGCAGTAGAAAAGAGTGTACCCTAGAGAAATTCAGACCAGGGATCTAGTCTAGCTGTTACTTACCACCTTGTGAATATGAGAATAATGCAAGTTCTTCATCTGCCAAATGAATTTGATAAACCCTATCTTGTATGACTGTGGGAATGTACGTATTATATATAAAGCACCCATCAAAATCCTGGCAAATATTGGATGTTTCATGAATGGCAGTTAATATTTTTACCTAGACAATACCACCCTCCTATGTAAGAATGTTTTTTTAAATCCAGCATATGTCAGGGGAAATGCGGCACTGTCAGACAGAACAATACCAAATCAGTCAAAATTTTGCTTTAGCAAGTAAAATTAAGTATGTTTTCCACATCAGAGAATTTATTATTTAATTTTGGTGTGGAGGTTTTTTTTTTCCACCTGGAAGCAACTCAAAGTTCCTAGAAGTTTGTCATGTACCAACTCTTTCAGTCCTTTCTAGTTTCCCTTCTATCTAAACCATGTCTATTTTTATTTGTTTCTTCCCCACCAAAATTTAGCCCTCTCAGAATTTGCCAAATTACTCAAGATAACCCAATTAAAGTGCTCTTTTATAGCGCATTGGGATCTGGCTCTACCAGTTCAAGGCAGAAAGCATCAACAGAGTGGCTCTTGTGCATCTCACCTGTTGGGGCTCAATGCAGGTTGCCCCAAAATATGCCACAGTGGCATATTGATTACCTTATATTCAGGCTACTTAAGAAAAGTCCATTGTAGGAGTGATATCCTGACCCTCTTTTCTGTCTCCCGGAAAGCAGGAAATAAGTCTGTCATATGAAAGATGCACTGCCTGCATCTGGAGGTAGAAGAACACCCTTAGAGCCCAAAATAGAGAATTCTGTCAGAGAAGTCTGTATACACAAATGTCTTTAATTTACTGCCCAAAGTTCAAATTATATTTAGATTCTTCCCTAATTGAGCACTCAAAACCTGTTTATTTGTCATGTCCATTCCTCAAAAATGTATTGTTTCTAGGTCTAAAACATATAAAATCTGTCTGCTTTGGCCACTTCTTTAGTTCCCATTTCTAGGACACCCTCTTGCACATGAATTACAATTTGTTTCTTCTCTTGTTAATCTGTCTGTGTCAATTTTATTATTAGTCCAATCACAGAAACCCAAGAGGCATAGAGGCATAAATGTCTCCCTCCCTGACAATTAGCAAGCCAGCCAGGAGGCTTCTCTTCCTGAGATTGCTGCTACTGAGAGATCCTGGGACATCTGACAAAGGCCACAAAAGGTAAGATGTCTTATCATATCAGTCTCCCAGTTCTCTGCCTTCAAGGTCTGATGTGAGGGAAAGTAGTCAGAGTCCCTTTTTTTCTCTCTCTCTAAATTTAGATTAGCAGGAGCTAATATTTGTGTAGCTAGTTCCTGGACTTAGGGAAACTTAAGGATTCTTTTCTTCTCAAATATGGTCACTGTTTTACTTTGTCTGTTGTGTCACTTGTTATAAGGAGAAAGACCCATAGGGCAGTATAGCAGCATAGGCCCTATAAGCCTGCTGTTCAAGCCAGCCTCACAGAGTGCTGAGTTAGCAATTCTCACCAGACCTGGGTCTATTTAGACAAACTTTGCTGTGGTTCCCGTAAATAAAAACCAGATAAAACTTTACCTTCCATCTTCTTTCATATCTTGAGAACTCATCATTTTGTCCAGTGAGAATGTTCTCTCTGGTCTCTGCCATCCAGGAGGTAAATTTACGGGGGTATATCTGGTAGCTTGTTGAATTAGACTGGAGTTCCAAGACATGAAGTCACCAGCAGCACTCCCTTTGTCTGGTTGGGCCAGCTCTTAGGGGGATTTGTCATAAGGGGTCCTGGTCCATAAGGGGCATTTGTCATCTCAACTTGTGTTTCTTGTTAGCACTGGAAAGCCTCATTCCAGTAGTGCCTGCCCCACATTTTGTGGGACACTAGAGAGCTTGTTTTCACTACATCATTCATACCACCTGTAGCAACAAAGGGCTTTTACTTTTTTGACTAACTCTGGGAATGAACTTTCTGGATCTTGTGAGGGGTAAATACTCTCTTGTAATATGTTTCCTGCATCTTTGGTTAAACAATAAAAAAAAACCCTTACTGGTTTGAGTTGCTGTTTGAAATTAATATAAGAGCCTACTTTCCAATGGCCAGATGATGGATCCTTTAAATTGGCTATATTGAAAAGGAAAACATTTTGTGGGAGCTGTCATCATAAACATCTGTCATATTGATACTTACATGAGGATCAAATTGAAAGGAAAAAAAATTATAATGACTGCCCTTAAGAAATTCCTTATTATGATGAAAGAACTTAAAAATCCAACAAAATTCTCCTTCTTAAAAATAACCCTGTTTCCTCAGTAACTTTTCAGGACCTCCTACACATAATCTCAGAACAAATCAGCTGGAGCCAAGGGCTAACAGAAACAACTGTCTTTGTCTTGTAAATATAAAATCAGAAGTACAATTCTAGAAGCAAGTCAAAACACACCTAACTTGACAAGTCCCAAGGCTTTGCCCATCCCTTCTAAAATGCTTGTATATATTTATTATACATAATCAGTGTATTAGAGTAAAATTTTCCTTTACTTAAGAAAAAAATTAATAATAATTACTCAAATACTTCTGATAATAGACAAATATGCTCCAAAACTCCTAGGAGAAAACTCACATTTTCTTTCTCTGCCCCTTGAAGTTATAAATTCTATCATGTCTTTCAAATGTTAACAAAGGCCACAGCACCTGAGAATGAGTCTGGGTTAGCTCAGTCTGTAGAATTTAAAAAAAAAAAGAAAGAAAGGGACCTCTTTAAACACAAACTGCTAAAACACCTTCTTGCCTAAATAGTCTCTTTAAAATTGCTTGTCAAGGGAAAATAACGATCTTAAAAGTCTTCTCCACAAACAAACACTTTAGCCATCTGAATGAGTATACTTAATTAATACCAATTGTTATTTATAAACTAGTGAGTTTTGTACTGTACCTCATTCATGACTAAAGTTTTAAAATGAAAATTTTGAGCTAATTGTCTGTCTATATGTCTATATGTATACATTATAAATATGATATCTTTCTACCTTCACATTATGTTGCCAATATTGTATTTGTAAAGAACTCTATTTAATTGGCTTTAAAAAACTAGTGCTTATATAAAAATTCTTAAAAGTTTAATAATCACAAACCCAAATATTTTCCAAGTTTACATGAGCTAGAATAATCTTCAGTAAATAAAAGCTAAATTTAAGCTTACTGGTTCAATATGGGTATATCTTCAGAGTTAGCTTAAAATAAAATATGGATAACCAATTTTCGTTCTACTGGGTTTACTAGTCAAATGAGCTAATGTCTCTGTTGCAATATTTCTTGGGAACAAACAAACAAAAAAGAGTCAAAAGGTCTTAAGATAATGACTAAATGCTTTAATGAGATTTTCATGAATAATCTAAATATGATTATTAAGAACAAAAGAATTAAATAGATACAAATGAGATAGGAGTTTTTAGGTGAACTTTTTAACAATAATTGTTTTGTGATATGTCTACTCAAATTGTTTCCTAAATCTTTTTGGTAATTTATACTCTTAGAGTTTTGCTAAGTTAAGTGATGAAAATTTATTGAATGTCTAGTTATTTCCAAATAAGATAAAATACTAAAACATTAATTGTTGAACAAGTCTAAGTTTGCATATATTTTACCTCTTACTGCAAGAGACTAAGTATGTTTTGCTTTAGTAAAAATGTACCTTATGCATTATTGAAAGATTATTCTATATATTTTTAGAAAAGATAAAGTGTATTTCTAAGTTTGCCGAGCCACAAAATGTTAGTACAATTAGGAATTTTTTACTTCTTTTTTTTTTAATTTTCTTTACTTTATTGTGTTGGTTTTGCCATACAATGACATGAAACCACCATGGGTTTACATATGCTCCCCCTCCAGAACCCCCCTCCCTCCTCCCTCCCGATTCCCTCCCCCTGGGACATCTCGGTGCACCAGCCCCGAGCGTCAACCCTGGGCTGGTGATTGATTTCACATATGATAATTAACATGTTTCAATGCCATTCTCCCATATCATCCCACCCTTGCCCTCTTCCCCAGAGTCCACGAGTCTGTTCTATACATCTGCATTCCTTTTGCTGTCTCGCATGCAGGGTTCTCGTTACCATATTTCTAAAGAGAATTTTTTACTTCTTTATTTTCACTAAAAAATTAAAATTAAAAGGATTAAGAAATCTAATATGTGGTTAAAGCTACTGAATATAATAACAGAAATGGAATATGTTTGGTGGTAATAAAAGTTATACAGTATGGAGATGTTTTTGTTAAGGAAAAAAAAAGTAGTGTTTTGTAAGGCTGGTTATTTCCAAATGAGAAAGAAAACAAGGCACAAACTAAAATGGACATAGAAAATTGTAAGTTTTGTGAAAAAAGAAATCTTTGGAAAGGAATTTTATGTGTGGTCAGGAATAAATAAGATTGGAATCAATTTAATTAAGTAAATGAGTTTAAGTATCAAAAGTAACCTGGTATCTGGAATTTGGTTTTATCTCTGTTAAAAGGACAAACTGTCTTTTCTATTGGCTTGTTCTTGGTAAGAAGAAATTATGAGTGCTTCTTTACCTTGAGGGAATCTGACTTATCTTGTCTTATGTTTATCAGGACATGATTACTTAAGTAAACCTAATCCTCTGAATGTTAAAAGAGCTAAATTTTGTTCAGAACCATATAACCTATATTTGCCTATGAAGTCTTTAACTGTTATTTTGGTTAAATGGATAACTAAATATTTTTTCCCAGTGATCTATGTGACTAAGTGTTTTAAAGCCTCTTTGATATTTTTGACAAGCTTCCTCCAAATAAAATTCTATATGATGTCTTTTTGACTTAGAACTAACTTTGAGGTATACCTTATTTCAGAGGGCCCCTGAAATAACCTCAAAGATTTGTTCTCTCTCCTTATAAAAAGAGAGATATTAAACTAATTAAGAATATTGGTTATGTTAAATTACATGCAAAGCATTGCCAAATAAGAAGTAATGTTAAGCCTTTTTTACATTGTGTCTGGCTTACCAGGTGGCTCAGACAGTAAAGAATCTGCCTGCAGTGCAGGAGATCTGACTTCGATCTCTGGGTCAGGAACATCCTATGGAGAAGGGAATGGCAACCTACTCCAGTATTCTTACCTGGAGAATTCCATGGACAGAGAAGCCTGGTGGTCTACAGTGCAAGAGGTTGCAAAGAGTCGGACACAACTGAGCAACTCACACTTTCAGACTTGTATAGGTGTGTATTATAAGTGTTTCAGGAATTATTAGAAACTTTTGGAAGTCTTATATGTCCTGTAGTAGAATGTTGTCTGTCATCAAAATTGAAGCTCACACTAAAAGGACTAAACCCAAGCATCAGAGAAACACTGAAGCTGAGTTTTATGTACAGGCAGCAACAACAAAAGAATCTGTCAACATTGTGGCACATGTAGATAAAGCCCATTTTGCTTCTGCCAAAAGAATTGATGCTTCACTGCCAGACTTTTGCCATCCTGATGTCTATTTAATATGGCACCAGTCAGCTCCCAAATTGGAGAAAATAAATGGGTAGACAATAGCTTTAAATTAAATAAATAGTTGGGGCTATGGGAAATTCAAGATGACCTCTTGGTTCCTCCCAGCTTTCTAAAAACTCTTTCCCTGACCATCATTTAAGATGACTCAAATTATAGACATTGGTAGGAAGATTTTTATAAAATTGTGCAAACAGTCTACCAGTAATGTCTATCCTGCCAGGTCCATAACTCTGCAAAGGAAAAGAAAACAGATTTTTTCCCCAGAGGCTTCAGACCTCCTTTCCCTGAACACTTTGAAAACCTGTAACAAAATTTCATTTATTTGCTACTTAGTATGAGTCACTTAATACTGCCACAGCCAGTCCTTCCCATCAGGAAGCTTCCACAAGCCTCTTAACCTTATCCATCAAAGGGAAGACAGAATGAAAACCACAATCACAGAAAACTAACCAAGCTGATCACATGGATCACAGTCTTGTCTAACTCAATGAAGCTGTGTAGGGACACCCAAGACAGGCAGGTCATGGTGGAGAGTTCTGACAAAACATGGTCCACTGGAGAAGGGAAAAGCCAATCACTTCAGTATTCTTGCCTTTAGAACCCCATGAACAGTACGAAAAGATAGAAAGATATGATACAGAAACAGGAACACCCCAGGTCAGCAGGGGCCTAATATGCTACTGGAGAAGAGTGGAGAAATAATTCCAGAAACAATGAAGAGATGGAGCCAAAGCAAAAGCAACACCCAGTGGTAGATGTGACTGGTGATGAAAATAAACTCTGATGCTGTAAAGAACAATATTGCATAGGAACCTGGAATGTTAGGTCCATAAATCAAAGTAAATTGGAAGTGGTCGAATAGGAGATGACAAGAGTAAACATGAACATTTTAGGAATCAGTGAACTAAAGTGGATGGGAATGAGCAAATTTAATTCAGATGACCATTATATTTACTATTGTGGGCAAGAATATCAAAGAAGAAACAGAATAGCCCTCATAGTCAACAAAAGAGTCTGAAATGTAGTACTTGGGTGCAATCTCTAAAAAGACAGAATGATCTCTGTTCGTTTCCAAGGCAAACCATTCAATACAACAGTAATCCAAGTCTATGCCCCAACCACTAATGCCAAGGAAACTGAAGTTGAACAGTTCTATGATGACCTACGAGGCCATCTAGAAATAAAACCAAGAAAATATGTCGTTTTCATGATAGGCAGTTGGAATGCAAAAGTAGGAAGTCAAGAGATACCTGGAGTAAGAGCAAGTTTGGCCTTGGACTCCAAATTAAAGCAGGGCAGATGCTAACAGTTTTGCCAAGAGAAGACACTGGTCATAGCAACAACAATAGAGAAGACTCGACACATAGACATCACAAGATGGTCGATAACAAAATCAAATTGATTATGTTTTTTGCAGCCAAAGGAGAAAATTATCTATACCATCAGCAAAAACAAGACCGAGAGCTGACTGTGGCTCAGATGATGAACTCCTTATTGTAAAATTCAGGCTCAAATTGAAGAAAGTAGGGAAAAGCAGTAGGCCATTCAGATATGACCTAAATGAAATCCCATATGATTATACAATAGAGGTGACAAATAGATTCAAGGGATTATATCTGGTAGACAGAGTGACTGAAGAACTATGGATGGAGGTTTGTAGCATTGTACAGGAGGCAGTGATCAAAACCATCACAAGAAAAAGAAATTCAGAAAGGCAAAATGGTTGTCTGAGTAGTCCTTACAAATAGCTGAGAAAAGGAGAGAAGCAAAGGCAAAGGAGAAAAGGAAAGATAATATCCATCTGAATGCAGAGTTCCAAAGAATAGCAAGGATAGATAAGAAACCCTTCCTAAGTGATCAGTGCAAAGAAATAGAGGAAAATAATAGAATGGGAAAGACTAGATTCTCTTCAAGAAAATTAGAGATACCAAGGGAATGTTTCATTCAACAATGAGCACAATAAGGACAGAAGCAGTCTGGACCTAACAGAAGCAGAATCTATTTAGAAGAGGTGGCATGAATACATAGAAGAACTATACGAAAAAGATCATACTGATCCAATAACCATGATGGACTGATCATTCACCTAGAGACAGACATCCTGGAATGCAAAGTCAAGTGGGCCTTAGGAAGCATCACTACAAACAAAGTTAGTGGAGGTGATAGAATTCGAGGAGAGCTTTTGCAAATCTTGAAAGATGATGCTTTAAAGTGCTGCACTCAATATGCCAGCAAATTTGGAAAACTCAGCAGTGGCCACAGGACTAGAAAAGGTCAGCTGTCATTCCAATCCCAAAGAAAGGCAATGCCAAAAAATGTTCAAACTACCGCACAACTGCACTCATCTCACATGCTAGCAAAGTACTGCTCAAAATTTTCCATGCTAGGCTTCAATAGTACGTGAATCAAGAACTTCTAGATGTCCAAGCGGGATTTAGAAAAGGCAGAGGAAACAGAGATCAAATTGCCAACAACCCCTGGATCATCAAAAAAGCAAGAGAGCTCCAGAAAAACATCTATTTCTGCTTTATTGACTATGCCAAAGCCTTTGACTGTGTGGATCACAATAAACTGTGGAAAATTCTGAAAGAAATGGGAATACCAGACCATCTGACCTGTCTCTTGAGAAACCTGTATGCAGGTCAGGAAGCAACAGTTAGAACTAAACATGGAACAAATGATTGGTTCCAAATAGGAAAAGGAGTACATCAAGGCTGTATGTTGTCACCCTGCTTATTTAACTTACATGCAGAGTACACCATGAGAAATGCTGGGCTGGAAGAAGCACAAGCTGGAATCAACACTGCCAGGAGAAATATCGATAACCTTAGATACACAGATGCCATCACACTTATGGCAGAAAGCAAAGAAGAACTAAAGAGCCTCTTGACGAAAG
>SRVM01046651.1:0-17975 GCA_007570785.1 Antilocapra americana | reverse complement strand
CCTTCCTCTGCATGTTTAAGGTAGGGGAAAACTGAATAACAGAAAAATGATTATGATTTATTAAATCACAGAGTGTCTCATAAAGTAGACCTCACAGTAAACCTTTACTGTGTGAATTACATGTATATGTATGTAATATACACAAGGATGTGTATATGTAGCCTGAAAGTGAAAGTTGAAGTGTTAGTCGCTCAGTTGTGTCCATCTCTTTGTGACTCCATGGAACCCACCAGGCTCCTCTGTCCATGGAATTCTCCAGGGGAGAATACTGGAGTGGTTGCCAGTCCCTTCTCCAAGGGATCTTCCCAGCCCAGGGATCAAATCCCGATCTTCTGCATTACAGGTGGATTCTCTACCATCTGAGTCACCAGGGAAGCCCACTCCAGGAAAAAAGGACTGAAACAATTTATATTAGGATGGTTAAAGACGTTTGTCTCACTGCCTCATTGCAGTGAGACAAATACGGTACTATTGTACAGTATTATGGATGATTCTTATTTTCATATTTGTTATTTTCTGCATTTTCCACACTTAAAATGATTATAGGTTGTTCTTGTAATTAGGAAAAAAGTAATGTATTATTGCTAATATAACTCACTTCATAATGCCAGATAGATGTGTTACTGAATGTTCATTTCTTTTTAATTTGTAGGCAGAAGACCCTGAAAAATACATTAAAGCAAGAAAACGCTGATAATATATTGTCTCTGGTAAGTAATGAAGCTAATCTTTCATTTTACTCTTGATAGTTAATTTACTTCAGCTCGTACGTTGCCTTGTCAATGAGTCAGTGCAACACCATGGCTGTTGGAAGCAAAATGATATTTTAATTATGTTGGCTGTTGATAAGAACTGCTGACCTATTAATTATAAAGGGTATAAAGTAATCAGGAACCATCCTATTCTAAAATATCGAGCACACAAATGTTCTTGCAAACTTTCCAGAGAGGAAACAATCTACAAAACTATGGAGGCAATTTACTGTCCAAGAGAGTTTCCCAGAATAAATCATTTATTGGTCACTGAAGCTTCAAAGTGATTCCTGGATGAAATGAGCAACTGAATACAGATCAGCCTTGAATGTACGTCTCAGGCTCTCACAGAATCTTGCACAATTAGACCATGCATAGTATTTATTCTTCAGCAAGAAACTCTATGTTTCAATCAATCAATCAATTAAGGCTCTAACAGATCAAAAACATGATTAATTAACGCTTGTCTATAACACCAATGACTCAGGGATAAATTGACTTTCTCAGGCTGTCTGCCCATATGGAATGAATAGATCATGGTAGGGAGTCAAGTGGGTGTTGGTGACTATGGTAAGGGACATGGTAATGTTTTCTTTATAGGTGCTAAATTGGAGAAAACGCTATATTCTGCACAAAAATAACCACTCCACGTGAGTTCTGTATAAAACAGAATGGCCCAAATGTGCCCAAGCTGAGGAGCAATGCCTTATCTAGTGAGAACCAACGCTTTCATGGGCTCGTCTGTGAAATACATACCGAGGGAAGAAAGAAAATATTAAAGAACAGCTTGAACAGACTCTCAGAGATTTTTCAAGTCCGTAGTGAAATCCATGGGCCAAACAACACAGCTGATGCCCCTTAATGGGCCTTCAGTTCTGTATTTTCATTTTTTATTTGTGTTATGTTGGTTGATTGCATATTTTTGTAAGACTGGTCTCACATCCATTGTGTGGCTGAGACAGGGATGTGTTTCTCTGCTGTAACTCGTGTTCTGGGAACAGAATGCTAGGATGTAGGTATTCAGCCCCAGCGGACAGCCTGAGTCCTCATCAGTGAGCCCTGGGGACCTTGGGAGGCCCCTATTTTTCTCTTTGAATGACACCACTTCTCAGAGTAACTGAGCAATCCCCAGGGACATAAGATCAGGTGGCAGATCTTAATATGAGGCAAGGCAAGGCATGAGGTGGGGTTTGCCATCCCAGGCATCATGAAGACCCACAGCATCACTTGTTGATCTGATAAGAAGCACCTCGCTCCTGAGATGAGCAGAGTGAATGAGCAGAGGTGACAGACAGGCCGCGGGTGGTCCCTCTCCAGGCCAGGCCTTCTGCATGTCCTTCCTGCAATACCACCATGATTAAGGGCACCACCAGGGCCAAACTCCGCTGTGCAATTCCATGGCTTAGTCACCTTGAACATACTACATCCTCTCTCTGAGCTGATGCAGCTAAATACAACCTGTGGTACCTGGGGCATATGGAAAGAGAACGTAGATGGTATAAAGTATATGATTATTGTCAATAATATACTTTTTTTGACATTCTGGAAACATCCGTGGGCCTTCTGCACACTCTGTAGGGCACTGGAATAAATAATGACTTGCTATTGGGCTGTGGATGGTGCAAGGATGGAACCTGGGAATTCGTAGCTGCTGTGTCATGGGCTCTGTGGGTGGAGTCCTGCCCTGAGTTAGTCCATAGGATTCTGCCAAGGTGAATTCAGTAGATGGGTCTTGAGGTGGTGGACATATTTCCCTGGCATCTATTTGATATGCCTTGTCTGTCTCCCGGTTTGGAGGGTATCATCCAAGGCCATGAAATCTACACTCACCTGTTCTCTGCCCACCTCCTACAGAATCAGACTAGACTGGGCACCTCATCAGGAGGAGGTGAAAGGAGAAGGAAAGTAAGGTATTTTTGTGATTCCTCTTACTTCTACCCTGCATTTGATGAGGCAAAATCCAGGCTCATCACATTTTAAGAAACCCGGGAATCAGAAGAGGGTTCAGCAGAACAAGATGTCCTTTTGGAAGTGAACTGCTTAGAATCATTGAAGAGAGTATTTTGAGACGTTTGAATGACCACCAGTGGTCAGTGAGGAGAGTGTGTGTTCAGGCATATCCCAGAGCGACGGACCCCCCGCTGCTCAGCACGCACCAGCCAACACGCTTGTCTGCCCTGGTTTGCTCTCCCACACCTTATCTTCGTCTGCAGAGGTGGAGGGTGGCTAGTGAGCTTCCAGGCACACTCGACCAGACTGCGGACTTTCTGGCCAGTTCTCGTGTGCTGTCATGACCTGCGTATTGTCTAGCGTGGCTCTGTGCATCACCCAAGTGATGTCGTGACCCTTGCCTAGCTTGTTATTATTGTGCAGCTTTACATCAGTGTGCAGTGGATAACAGTTCAGAGCTTCAAATCCAGCTCTGCTGTGACACCTTAAGCAAGTTACTTAACCTCTCTGATCTGCAGTTTCCTCTTTTATAAATTAGACATCATTGTTGCTGTTCAGTTGCCCAGTCATGTCCAGCTCTTTGGTACCCCATGGACTGCAGCACACCAGGCTTCCCCGTCCTTCACCATCTCCTGGAGTTTGTTCAAATTCATGTCTATTGAGTCGGTGATGCCATCCAACATCTCATCCTCTGTCGTCCCTCCTCCTGCTGCCCTCAAGCTTTCCCAGCATCAGGGTCTTTCCTAATGAGTCAGCTCTTTGCATCATTGGAGCTTCAGCTACAGCATGAGTCCTCCCAGTGAATGTTCAGGGTTGATTTCCTTCAGGATTAGAGATCATAATTGCTCCCATTTCGTAGAGTGATTATTGGAAATAAGTTAATATACATAATTTGACACAGTACCATGCACATGATAAATTATCACTAAATATGAGCTTTTATTACTAGACCATGGGGTCGGAGAGAGTGTGACTAACGAAGTACCCGTATGGCATCGTGTGTCAGGATCTGGTGTTTCAGCTAGCCATCAGTCACCTAGCGTCCTGTTCATCTCCTTCCAAATAAAACCTGCCCCTGGGTTCCAGTCAAAGTGTCAGCATGGTTCCGGAAAAGGATTAGCAGCTCAAAAGGGAAGACTCAGTCTGATCATGACCTCATCCACCTGCCCACTGAGAAGATAGTTCTCACGTGCTTCCCAGACTCAGGTCCGTAGTGAAAGCAGATGACGCAATGGAGACCACGATTGGCAAGCCCTCCGCTGTTATGAAGTGTCCATTGTGAGCCACATTGAAAAAGCAGATCTTCCCAACCCAGGGATCTTCCCAACTCCTCCTTGAAAAAACTAGAGAGCAAATTAATTAAGTCCTTTCTGGAAGGAAATTCATAAAAATGTACATCATGATTTCTTCTGGTTGGAGCATCAAAACTGATTTTTTATTTCCTCCTTTTCACCTGTCTGCATTTTATACATCTCTGTAAGAAGGTGTCCTTTGACCCAGAGCATATTATACAGAGTGAAGTAAGTCAGAAAGAGAGAAATCAAATATCATGTATTAACACATATATATGGAATCTAGAAAGATGATCCTGAGGAACCTCTTTGCAGGGCAGCCATGGAGACGCAGACACAGAGAAGAGACTTGTGGACACGGGGTGGTGGAAAGGGGCGTGGAGGGTGGGACAAATTCAGACGGTACCGTTGAAATGTATACATTATCAAATGTAAAATAGGGAGCCAATGGGAATTCGCTGTATAACGCAGGGAGCTCAAACCTGGTGCTCTGTGACAACCTAGAGGGCTGGGGTGGGGTGGGAGGTGGGAGGGGGGCTTCGGAGGGAGGGGACGTATGGCTGATTCATGTTGATATCTGGCAGGAACTAGCGCGACGTTGTAAAGCAATTATCCTCCAATTAAAAATAAGTCTATAAAAAGAATGTATTCCTTTGAAGAAAAGTTGCCTGCCTATATGGGCTTCCCGGGTGGCTCAGATGGTAAAAAAAAATCTGCCTGCAATGCAGCAGGGAAGATCCCCCCAAGAAAGGAATGGCAACCCACCCTAGTATTTTTGCCTGGAGAAGTCCATGGACAGAGGAGCCTGGAGGGCTTTAGTCCATGGGGGTCCCAAAGAGTCAGACACAACTCAGAAACTAACACTCTTCATTTTACGACCTGTGTATCTATAGTGGCGAGTTTCTGAAAATGAAGTTTCAGACTCAGAAGTGCCCAGTCGATAATCTAAGAGCCCTATTTCATTAAGATTTCAGGAAAGGGAGGCAAGACATAGGAGAGGCCCTAAAAGCAGGTTGGAGGTGGCAAACACATGACCTAGGAGGCCGACGTCCAGGTATGAGCGTGGCTGGCGGGCTCCTTCGTAACAGAGCCATGAGGATTTGCCTGAAGGAAGAGCGTGTCCACAGGGCTGGACGCAGGACAGGAGCACATTACAGGGTTCCTACAGCGGTGCTGGTGGTAAAAAGTGGCCTGCCAGTGCAGGAGCTGCAGGAGACTGGAGTTCACTCCCTGGGTGGGGAAGATCCCCTGGAGCAGGAAACGGCATCCCACTCCAGTACTCTTGCCTGGGAAATCCCATGGAGAGAGGAGCCTGGTGGGCTACAGTCCCCGGGGTCACAGAGTCGGACACGACTGAGCGGCCAACACACACAGCGATGCTGTCAGCCCCAGCTGGTCCCTGCAGACAAATCTGGCCTCTAAGCCAGTTGCCCCACCACCCCGGCAGCTGGAGGTCGGAGCTTTAACACTGCTCCTGGGGCTCAGACGCGAGGAGAAACTGGTTCTCATTCCTGCTCCGCTACCAAAGTCAGGCTGGCTCCGACCCTGCACCTCAACCTCAAGCTCAGTCCCCCCGCCATCACATCAGGGGATTGTTCCTGGGTCCTATTTTCTGCACCTGTGACCCTCTGGGACAAGTCAAAGTTGCTCCATCGTGTCTGACTCTTTGCGACCCCATGGACTATACAGTGCATGGAATTCTCCAGGCCAGAATACTGGAGTGGGTAGTCTTTGCTTCTCCCGGGGATCTTCCCAACCCAGGGATCGAACCCAGGTCTCCCGCATTGCAGGTGGATTCTTTACCAGCTAAGTCACAAGGGAAGAAGCCCCTTGTGGCTAGCATTCTCCCTTTTCTCAGCATTGGAGACCTGCCCCCAGATCTCAGGTCTAAGGGGCTACCTCAACGCAACCGAATGGAATTCTCTAGTGACCTCCATGTGCTACGCCGAGTCTCTAACAATGTTCCTAGTACAAGCAAGTCTGAATTTTTCAGTTTCATTGCCCTTTTGAGTTTTGAGATGCCTTAGAATAATTGATTGGACTTCTAGAAATTTTCAATATTTATCACTGTTATGCAACCAAATTATATGGGTGAGAGTCAATGGTATGCCTGAAGCTTATCTCAAGAGTGATTATTGAAATCAATTTTATTGAGGTTCACCTCCACACCAATAAAACACACTCATTTTATGTGTACAGCTCAATGAGTTTTGACACATGTATTCACTCATGTAAACATCACCGCTTCCAAGACATGGAATATTTTTTTAATCACCCCACAATTCTCCTCGTACCCCTTTGCAGCCAATTCTTCCTACTTCTAAGAGGGGACAAAAGCTGCTGTTCTTCCTGTGACCGTAGATTGGTTCCACCTCTTTTTAGAATTCCACAGAAACTGGACCATACACTACGCCCTTTTCAGAGCTAGCCCTCCTTCGTTCATCAGAGTGTTTTTGAGGATCATCATTTCGTTACCTAGGTACAGCAGTAGTTCCTTCCTGTTGGTCGATGAGCAGGAGCTCCATATTCCAATGCACAGATGTAGCCCCATCTGTCCGTCCCTTCCCCTGGCCACTTTCACTTCTTGCTAATTTTCAATTAAAATAAAGCAACTGCTCAAGTCTTTCTGTGGACATATGTTTTCATTTCTCTTGGGTAAGTACTGGGGGTGGAATTCCTGGATGATATGGTAAATATACTTAAATGTAGGAGAAACAGCTGAAATGTTTTCCAAAAATGGATACGCCACTTCCCTCTTTCTCTGGTTGTAACATGTCTTTGTTTTCATGTGTTTCATAGCTTGTCACCACTTGGGGTTGTCAGTCTTGTATATTTTGGTTATCTAGTGGTTTTAGTTTTCATTATTCTGATGTCTAGTAATGCTGAGTATCTCCTTCCACGGATGCTCTCACTGGCCACACACATATAATATATAACACATAACACATGATACAGAATGTGGCATATATATTCTTTCATGAAGTGTCTGTATAAATCTTGTGACCTTTAAGAAATTGTCTTTATTGAGGTATGGCTGACCTATAAATACTTGCATGTATTTAATGTATACAACTTGGAGAGGTTGGAGACACCCCTGGGAAGCCGTCGCTACAGCCAGTACCATAACTTTGTCACCTAAAAATTGCCTTCTGCCTTCTTAATTTTTTTCTCTTCTGAAGCAGATACTTAAGAACACAGTATAGTATTGCTGTTCAGTGGCTCAGTCGTGTCCGATTCTTTGAGACCCCATGGACTGCGGCACGCCAGGCTGCCCGGACTACTATCGCGAAGAGTTTGCTCAGACTCATTTCCATTGAGTCAGTGATTCCATCCAACCTCTAAAAATAAAACTGTTGCCATTTGAACCAGAAATCTCACTTCTGGGCATGGATCCAAAGGCATTGAAATGAGGATCTCAAAGGCAGACCTGCACTGCCATGTTCACTGTAGCATTATTCATAATAAGCAAGACGCGGGAACAACCTAAACATTTACTGACGAATGAATGGCCATAAAATGTGATGTTCATATGCAATGGAGCTTCCCTGGCAGCTCAGCTGGTAAAGAGTCTGCCTGCCTGTAAAGAGTTTACCCTGGGTTGGGAAGGTCCCCCGGAGAAGGGAAACGCTACCCACTCCAGTATTCTGGCTTGGAGAATTCCATGGACTGTATAGTCCATGGGGTCGCAAAGAGTCGGACACGACTGAGCGACTTTCAGATTTTTCATAGTTGATTTACAATGTTTGTTCATTTCTGCTCTACAGCAGAGTGACTCAGGTATGCGTCTCCATGTTCTTTTTCATATTCTGTTCTATTTTGGCTTATCACCCACTGATCTTCACTGTAACGATTTCTGCGGTGGTGTTTACCTCCTGATGGTTTCCTTCTCCATCATCCATTCTACAGTATGAATCATAAGAATAAGCTGGCCCTGGGACGTTCTTGTTGGTCCAGTGATTAGGACTCTGAGCTCTCAATGCAAGGGGCACAGGTTCAATCCCTGGTCGGGGAACTAAGATCCCACATGCTGCACAGGACAGCGGAAAAAAAAAGGAAGAATGCTGCTGACCTTTTCCCTCCATTTATTTATATTAACACAGATATTTATTTTACCCTATAGTTTTATATTCTTTACCCTCATTATTTACTTTCTTCCTCAAATTGTTTCCTTTTTGATTGCTGTGATATAGGAACTCATTCTTTAATAAATTCTTCAGAAGAGCTTCAGGAAGGTGCAGACTTCCCCTACCTCTTATATGTTGACAACTGTTTTCCAACGGTCTTCATGCTTTTTTAAAATGCTGCTTTATCTTTACCTTCCTTTATGGTCCCTTTTGAAGAATCAGATGACAGTCTAATTCTTTTATCTTTGTAAATTATTTGATCTTTGCTTGAGGCCTTGAGAAATTTTTTTTTCATCTTTGAAATCGACCAGTTTTCCTCAGATGTGTCTCTGAGTTGATCATTCAGAGTTCCTGCTCCCAGGCACCTAATAAGTCCTTCCAAGGTGTAAGTTAGTCTTTTTTCTCAAAGATTTTCTTGGGTTAAAGTTTTTTAAATTATCCTATTGTCCCATTTTCTTCCTTGTTAGAAAGTGAAAGTGTTAGTCACTCAGTCATGTCTGACTCTTTGTGACCCTGTGAACTGTAGCCCGCCAGGCTCTTCTGTCGGAGGGATTCTCCAGACAAGACTGCTGGAATGGGTTGCCATTCCCTTCTGCAGGGGATCTTCCCGACCCAGGTATTGAACCTGGGTCTCCTGCATTGCAAGCGTGTTCTTTACCATCTGGGTCACCAGAGAAGCTCCTTGGGAAGTCCCTTTCTCCCTTGGGTACCTCCCAAATAAAAATGTTTTTCTTACTCTGCCTGTTTTGCATTCCCACTACTTTTTTCTGATGGTTTTTTAAAACTCATTTTAAAATTATTTTGATTGTCTTCTTGTCTTCCTTCAACAATTCACATTAAATTTTTATTTGCATCTGCATCTTGTAACTTATTATTAAAATCTGAGATAATTTTGTCTTTTCTTTCATTTCTTTCCTAAGTTCAATGAACTCCTTTTGTTTCTTCCTGGCATTTTTAGTTTGTTCATTTCTGTTCATAATATTTGGAGTTCTCATCAAGGTTCTTTTTCATATCCTCAAATGCTTGTTTAAATACATGCCATTTCACCTGGAGTGCTTCCTTATAGTTCTCTGCTTTATGACTATTTGCCATGGTGGGGTAGTTTGCTTCAGTTGATATATGTTGAATTTAGTTTGGGTGAGATTTTTGGCCATAACTTGTGGTGACGTGTTAAACTTTCATTGTTCATTTTTGTGGGATTGAAGTAATTTACGTAATTCCTAGTTTAACAGTACCTAGTTCTTTCAGTAAAGCAAAGTTCAGGTACTCTAATGGATTTTTTTTTTTTTTTGTACGAATACGTGTGGTCAGGTAGAGAAGTGTTTCTTCTGATTTTGTAGGGGCTTGTAGAGCTGGAACTTAGACTTCCCCCTTTGCTTTCCCCCTTCCACCATATTGCCAATGTCATGGCTCACCCCCTTTCTGCATTTTCATCCCTCCCCTGGAAGTTACTCATTTTGAAGCTTCCCCTTTCAGTGTGTCCATTGAGTCCTTTCTGGTAACCTGGACACTCCAGTAGTTTCAAGATTCAGGTGGACTAAATCTTTTCGGGCGATGGTTGTGGGTCATTGGTCCAGGATCAGCTCCCTCTTGTCTTGCCCCTGCCCCTGTAATTGGGCTATTTGCTTCTCACAAAGCCTGAAGCAGAGTGTGCCTGGGGAAGGAGCACAAGAGGCTGAAACCCAGAATTTAGTATCCTCTCCCTTTATGGTGTAGCTGTCTTGAAGTTTAGGCATTTTCTATTATGCTGAGAGTATAGGTTTTATGTACTTTTTTCCTTTCTTGATGTTCTTCCTTGGATCTGGAGAAAAATGGAAGGGATGGGAACCTAAGCTATTGAATACCTAGATGCTCAGGCATCATTTACTTTTACTATTATTATTATGGCCATGTGTCATGTGGCATCTTAGGTCCCCAACCAGAGATTAAACCCATGCCGCTGCATTGAAAGTGTGGAGTCTTAACCACTGGACCATTAGGAAATTCCCTTTATTATTTTCTTAATTGTACTTACTTTTGCTTACGTTCCTCTCTCTCTCTTTTTTATCTTTTATAATTTGAAATATTCAATCACTTATTTTTAGATCTTTCTACTTAATGAGCTATAAATTTCTGTATAAACACTGCTTTACCTGCATCCCCCAAGTTTTCCTTTATGTTGTGTTTTCATTTTCATTTGTTCAAATTATTTCCTCATGTTTTCCTTTAAAGAAAAAAAATATACATAGACATTTTAAAGTATCTTGTTCAATTTCCAAACACTGGAGAGATTTGTCAAATATATTCTTATTCTATTTTAATTCCATATGATCCAGAGATTATACTTTTGTTTGATTTAATTTGTCTAAAGGTTATTGAGAAGTATTTTACATCCTGGATCATGATCTATTATGGTGAATATTTCATGTACAGTTGATGTTATGTGTATCTGGCCTCTGTGAGATGGATACACTGTAAATTTCAGTTAGATCAGCTTGACAGTGCCATTCAAATGTTCTAGATTCTTCAGAGTTTTCTGTGTATTTTTCTACTCATTACTGAGAGATAAGTGATGGAGTCTCAACTGCAGTGGTAGATTTATGTACTTCTCTTTTCAGTTCTCCCAGATTTTGCTTTGTGTAATTTGAAGTTCTGTTGCGCTCATATGCATTTAGGATAGTTGTATCCTCTTGATGGATGTTCCCGTGTCTCGCTATGTAATGTCTTTCTTTACCCATGGATATCCCCTTTGTTCTAAAGTCCGCTTTGCATGATGTGATTATTACCACTCCAACTGTCTTATAATGAGTGTTTGCCCAGCATCTTCTCCATCTTTTTTTACTTCTAACTTAACTATACCTTTATATTTAAAGCATGTCTTGTAGAAGACCTGTAATTAATCATGTTTTCTTTTATTAATCTAACTTCTCTGCCTTTTGCCTTTTAAATGGAGCATTTGGATCCATGTGCAAAGTAAATAATGTTAAATTTAAAACTACCATCTGTGTGTTCTTTTTCCTTATTTTCCTCTTTGTTTTGTCTAATCTTGAATTAAGTCTGTTTTACAAGTCTATTTTATTGCCACTATTGGTACATTAGCTATACCTCTTTTTGTTAGTGATTGATGGTTCTATAGTTTGGGCTTCCCTGTGGCTCAGCTGGTAAAGAATCTGTCTGCAATGAAGAATACCTAGCTTCAATCCCTGGGGCAGGAAGATCCTCTGGAGGAGGGCATGGCAACCCAATTCAGTATTCTTGCCTGGAGAATCCCATGGACCGAGGAGCCTGGCGGGCTATAGTCCATGGGGTCACAAAGAGTTGGACACAACTAAAGAGACTTAATATGCATAAAGGTATACTTAAATTTCCTCCCACCCACCTTATATGCTATCTTTTCAAACATTCTATTTCTGTGTAAACTGCACAAAACATTATTATCATTTTCTTGAAACAGTTATCTTTCAAAGTATCTTTGGAAAAGGAAGACAATTTTAAAAATATTTTTGCAATTACTGCAAAATATTTACAATATTTTACAATATTTTGTATCTTCATTTCTTTATGTAGACCCACCATTCCATCTAATTTCAGTTTTCTTCCATCTGAAGAATTTCAGATTTGATTTTTTATTCCGCAAAGAGCTGAAGCACTACCTGATCTTATGCTTGTTCTGACGTCAGATTCACGGTGTTTAAACCAGACCTAGAATGCTCTCTAAATTTGGAATTAATCAGCCCTTAGATTCTCTGCCCCTTTACTTCTTCTGTTTGTTAGATCTCTGATAGCGTTTTCTCTAACTTTCCATACTAGATTCTGAGGTCTAATTCCCAGGTCCTGTCCCCTTTAGGACTGAAGAATTAATTTATCCAGATTCTGAAAATACTGTTTGCTGGCAGCTCATAGCTCAGTCTCCTTCTCTGCCAGTTGCCCTCAGATGAAGGTAGTCCCTCCACTTCAGGTCTCTGTCATTCTAGGGACAGCCCACATGCAGTGATGACTGCCTGGTTGCTCAGTCGTGTCTGACTCTTTACAGCCCCATGGACTGTACCCCACCAGTCTCCTCTGTCCATAAAATTCTCTAGGCAAGAATGCTAGAGTGGAGTGCCGTTCCCTTTTCCAGTGGCTCTTCCCGATCAGGGATCAAACCTGGGTCTCCAGCATTGTAGGCAGAGGCTTTATCATCTGAGCCACCAGGGAAGCCCACCTCCCATCTTTGCTTTAGGGCAAGTTCTCTGGGGAACAGTTCCCACTCCAGGCTTACCATGGAATCTTCTGAGGTCATTTTGCACTGGATGCTTGTTCCACTTATGCAGCTGCCATTCCTGCATCCATCACTCCCCCATGGATGTTGATCTTCAAGGCATCATTTCAGTGCAGTTGCTCAGTTGTGTCTGACTCCTTGTGACCCCATAGACTGCATGCTTCCCTGTTCATCACCAACTCCTGGAGCTTGCTCAAACTCATGTTCATAGAATCAGTGATGCCATCCAACTGTCTCATCTTCTGTCGTCCCCTTCTCCTGCTTTCAGTCTTTCCCAACATCAGGGTTTTTTCCATTGAGTCAGTTCTTTGCATCAGGTGGACAAAGTATTGGAGCTTCAGCTTCAGCATCAGTCCTTCCAATGAATATTCAGGATTGACTTCCTTTAGGATTGACTGGTTTGATCTTGCAGTCCGAGGGACTCTGAAGAGTCTTCTCCAACACCACAGCTCAAAAGCATCAATTCTTCAGCACTCAGCCTTCCTTATGGTCCAACTTTCCCATCCATACATGACTACTGGAGAAACCACAGCTTTAACTAGATGGACCTTTGTCAGCAAAGTAATGTCTCTGGCTTTTAATATGCTGTGTAGGTGGGTCATAGCTTTTCTTCCGAGGACCAAATGTCTTTTAATTTCATGGCTGCAGTCACCATCTGCAGTGATTTTGGAACCCAAGAAAATAAAGTCTTTCACTGTTTCAGTTGTTTCCCCATTTATTTGCCATGACGTGATGGGACCAGATGCCATGATCTTCATCTTTTGAATGCTGAGTCTAGCCAGCTGTTTCACTCTCCTCTTTCACTTCCATCAAGAACCCCATCAGTTCTCCTCTTTCTTCCATAATGGTGGTGTCGTCTGCATATCTGATGTTATTGGCATAACCCCATGAATTTCTTCCATTAACTCTCTGTCCTGTGGTCAGTCTCATGGATTACCTGATCTGTGACATCTAAGGCCAAGAGTAGTCTGAAGATTCAGACTCCAAGGTGAATTTGGGAGCCGATCCCCTGCTGGCGGGCTGGCAGTAAGCATGATGCGAAAGACAGACAGAGGACAGAGAGCCGTGATCTGCAGTCATCAACATGCAGCTCCTGAAACTCTCATCAGGGATGAAATGGGACGAGAAAAGAGAGGAAGGAGGTGTACTGGCTGGTGCTAGATACGACTTCTCAGCTGCTGGAGAGGCGAGGGGGTAAGAGCAATTACAAGGGTCATCAAATCAGATGATGAAAGCGCAGCATAAGAACAATAAAAGGCTGAGGTTGTTAGCCGTCAATTAGAGGCTCAATGTGAAAAGCAGAAGACTTTTTGGTTATTATATGTATATTGTGAAAAGGATCTCATCTCCTGTAGCCAAAGGACAGAAAGTAAATCGTGTTATCAGGCCCAGAACTTAATTATAAGATGAGTAGAACTCCAGAGAATCTTAATTCTCAACTTCAGCAGGAATGCATGGCCAAGGTCAATGCCATGATTGAGAATGGTGGGATCCTGAGACTTGGGATAAGGAATGATGGGAGTGTGCAATGGAAAATCTAAATCCTGAACCCTCTGGGTGTTTGCACATGCATGCTAAGTCGCTTCAGTCGTGTCCGACTCTTTGCAACCCCATGGATGGTAGCCCACCAGACTCCTCTGTCCCTGGGATTTTCTAGGCAAGAATACCGGAGTGGGTTGCCACTCCCTTCTGAGGGGATCTTCCTGACCCAGGGACTGAACCCACGTCTCCTGTACAGCAGGCAGGTTCTTTACCACTGAGCCACCTGGGAAGCCCGTAGACAGAGCCAAATCCTCCCAGTTAAGACTGATATTCCGTATTTACTCAAAGATGATGTAGAGGATTTCTGACTTGCAAAAATACATTAGCTCTCTGTCCACTCCCACTCCTGGTGTGACACATATTTCCCCTCCTGGCCACTAGACCAATAGCAAGGCATGGAACAAAGCATAACCTGGATGGATAAGTTCTGGGTCTGCCAAGGAAAAAAGGAACGGTATTCTGAATGAGCTGTAGAAGTTAGTTCGCAGGTGCCAGAAAGTGCCAGGAGAGTATGTACAGAACAGGGTCCTGAGGTCACCAACTCAAGGCCAAGAGTATAGGACGAGACAAAGAGAGCTTATTCACGTGGGAGAATTCTACCATGACACAAGTTTTAGTATCGTGGGAGCACCTCAAAGAGGAAGGGCTAACAAGTTAATAAGACAGCTTAGAAGCTTTCCCTGAGACATTACGGAAACCTGATTGAACTTTCTGGTCAACCCACTATGATGGACGGGGCTTCCCTGGTGGCTCAGTGGCAACAAATCTGCCTGTAGTGAAGGAGACCAGGGTTTGATCCCTGGTGGGGAAGATCCCCTGGAGGAGGAAATGGGAGCCCACTCCAGTGTTCTTGCCTGGAGAATCCCATGGACAGAGGAGCCTGGCGGGCTATAGTCCACGGGGTCACAAAGAGTCGGACACGACTGAGCACCTAAACAACCAAACAGATATAATGAGCACTGCTGTAAGTCACGTGTGAGATTTGTTAATAGAGCCAAATCCTAAGAGTTTTCATCACAAGGAAGATTTTTTCTTTTATTTTGAAGTTATCTGAGGTAATTATGAATGTTTACTAAACATTTTGTGGCAATTATTTCCTTATATATATATATATATATATATATACATCAAATCATTATGCTGTACACCTTCAACTTAGTACTATATATCAGTTACAGCTCAGTAAAGCCAAGAGGAAAAATTCTTAAAGAGGACAATGTTGCTTGAAAGGAAATAATACTTTTTAAAAAAATTTCCATTAAATAATAACATATTCTAAAATTAATGTAAAGCTAGATACACCTTTCATTTACAATTATGTTTTAAAATACTGCACAGGGAAAACAAAGACTGTAAGAAAATGAACCACACATTGAGTGGTTAATTCCAGGAGAATTGTAGGTAACTTTTGCTTTGTATTTTCTCTTATATTCTTTGTGTATTTAAATAATTCTCCACAATAAATGGGCATGGCTCCTAGAACCCAGCAAACATATACTCCTTTTAGTTTTATTAAGGTGGATTGTTGTTTTTTAATCCCAGTATAAGTGGGGGATTAAAGCAGCTAAACTAAATCTATCTTAATACTTGAATCCTTTAGTTTTAGTTCCAAAAGTCTATATCTTGAAGAAGGTCCTCTTGTAAAACTCTCTTAAAAATGAAATAGTTTTCTTCTTTTTGTTTCTTTTTATAGGAATGACACCTGTCCTGTGGCATATAGCCAGACACTTCAGATAAGGCTAAAGGATCAGCACACTGAGCCCCATCACACCCCCATAGCACTGAGATCCCACCATTCTTCAATGGCTCTACGGCAGTACATTATTCAAGTCCCATTAGAGGGCTTGCACCAGGGCTGAGGTAGTACTTTGATAGATTCAGAGAAGTGAGGTTGGCTGAACTACATTAAAGAGGGGGAAAAGAAATCTAACTATACCCAAGGCTGAGGGAACATCTAATGCATCCTAAAGAAACCAGGAGATTTGGTCTATAGCAAAAACTTAAAGCAAGAATCACTGCGATTTGAAATGACCTCCTTGGCCAATCCCTTGAATTTTAGTTAGTTTTTAAAGAAATGAGTTGTTCAAAGGAAGAGAAGATCAGAAGGTATTTCCTAGAAAATACACTGATTTCATTGCCATATGATAAGATATTTTTTGTAAAAAGATTTTTTATGAAAAATTTCCATCTTTATAAATATAAAAATCTTTTTTACTGCTGTTTCCAATTCATCTACAAATAACGAAAGGTCTATCATTTGATAATTGTGAGATTTCATACATTTTACACTGAGCTCTGTGTCTTTATAGGATGGGTTCTAACGTGTAAATAAGCTTCAAGGGCATGTGAATATTCCAGGAGGAGGAAATAACAGGAGCAAACATTTCTATTGAAATTCCCACCTACTGAACTCAATCCTCCCCACTTCAAATGCTACCTTGCATGGTGAATATGAGCATCATCTTGTTTCTTGCCTTAGTAATCAATTCATTCTGTAGGGTAGAGGCCAAGTTTAGTTCTTCTATAGGGTTCCCCTAGAAGCAGAGTTTGAGAAAAGGATTCTTCTCCTTTTGATTTGTTGAAGAAGTTCCCTCAGGAGAGGGAGTAAGGAGAGTGTGGTAGGGCAAGGTGAACAACTTAGCAAGCTCATGTGATCTCAACAGGACACCAGCTGGAGACAGCTGGGGGAGGTGAGTGGTACCCACCAGGTCCTTACTCCTTCTTACTGTTGCTATGGAAACCTGAGCTATGATGGGGAAGAGGAAATGTTTCATTCAGTTCTTGGGCATCATTTACTTGCACTCAACCCAAGGTCAACATAACTGGTCACTCTTGTTAAGAATGAGGTGAATACCAGGGACAGCCAAGATGACGTAGAAAAGACCATGGACAAGAAATCAAAAGAATTTTCTGAATTCTGGTTCAAAATCCTGGTACAACCTTGTGGGGGGGGGTTATTTTTGTTGTTTTGGTCCATGCCACGTGGTTGTCAGGATCTCAGTTCCCCCTACCAGGAACTGAAGCCGGGGCCAAGGCAGTGAAAGCATGGAGGCCTCTAGGGAACTCCCTAAACAGCTTGGTTCTTGATATTCAGATTCTACTTCTGGAAAACAGAGGAGTCAATCATCTGGGTCATTTATTGTAATTCTAAAAATATATTAAAATTACTTTTTTGCCTTAATTCATCTAAGAGTTGTCCAACATGGCCAGGGTGTGGATGAGAAATATACACATATCTGACTTGTCAGAATTCAGTTTTTCAGTGCTTCCCCACAATGCCTGGAATAACCCTCCCCATTTAAGAAGCTGGTCCCTGAAGGGGTCTAGTGTGCCTGGTTCCATTCATTCCTGGGTGTATTTGCTAATCATCTAGAACATAATAGACGTCTCAGAGGCACGCACTCGGACCTCATCCCTGGAGGTGGTGACTTTGCATGGAGGGAGTGAAGCCATAGCTTCAGCATATCATGTCTGAGATGTAGGGTGGTTTGGGAAGATCGGAGAGGAAGAAAAACTAAGGCCACTTACAAGCAAGTCATGCCAGCAAGACGTCTGACGGCTCGTTCTGCAGCCTATCCCGCCAAGTTCCTGGAAAGGATGACTGTATGGGAAGAGAAGATGTCTTCTGAGAGGGGTCTTCTTCCTTGGCAAGTGCCCCCCTTGGGTACCACGAGCACCATCGAGCACAATCCTAAGGACCTGAGCCAGTGTCAGGGAGGCGTTCACTGTGCTTTAGGTGTGAGAATCGTGGAGAAAGACTGGGAGCGGCTGCTGTCAGCTGTGGGCAGAGGTACACCACAGAGGGGGCTACCCCATGCCGTGTGCATCCAAAAGGCTCTTTTGGGGAAACCATTCAAGTGCTCAACCTCCTCTACCGCCAGGTCCATCAGGGAAAATAACCCCAGCCCGTTCCTCTAAGGGCACAGCGCCCTTCTCAGCAGGGGTGTGTGTGTGTGTGAGTTTGTGTGTGTGTGTGTTGTCACTCAGTTGTGTCCAACTCTTTGTGACCCCATGGACTATAGCCCGCGTCCTTCTCAGCAGGGGTGTGTGTGTGTGTGTGTGTGTGTGTGTGTGT
>SRVM01046597.1:0-15021 GCA_007570785.1 Antilocapra americana | reverse complement strand
TCTAAATTTTTGGTAGAATTCAGCTGTGAAGCCATCTGGTCCTGGGCTTTTGTTTTTTGGAAGATTTCTGATTACGGTTTCAATTTCCATGCTTGTGATGGGTCTATTAATATTATCTATCTCTTCCTGGTTTAGTCTTGGAAAGTTGTACTTTTCTAGGAATTTGTCCATTTCATCCAGGTTGTCCAGTTTATTTGCATATAGTTGCTGATAATAGTCTCTTATGATCCTATGTATTTCTGTGTTTTCTGTTGTGATCTCTCCGTTTTCATTTCTAATTCTGTTGATTTGGTTCTTCTCCCTTTGTTTCTTGATGAGTCTGACTAATGGTTTGTCAATTTTATTTATCTTCTCAAAGAACCAGCTTTTGGCTTGGTTGATTTTTGCTATGGTCTCTTTTGTTTCCTTTGCATTTATTTCTGCCCTGATCTTTAAGATTTCTTTCCTTCTACTAGACCTGGGCTTCTGCATCTCTTCCATTTCTAGTTGCTTTAGGTGTAAAGTAAGGTTATTTATTTGAGTTTTTTCTTGTTTCCTGAGGTGAGCTTGTATTGCTATGAACTTTCCCCTTAGCACTGCTTGCACAGTGTCCCATAGGTTTTGGGCTGTTGTGTTTTCATTTTCATTCGTTTCCATGCATAACTGAATTTCATTTTTGATTTCTTCTGTGATTTGTTGGTTATTCAGCAGTGTGTTGTTGAGCCTCCATATGTTGGAAGTTTTGAATGGTTTTCTCCTGTAATTGATATCTAATCTCACTGCATTGTGGTCAGAAAAGATGCTTGGAATGATTTCAATATTTTTGAATTTACCAAGGCTAGATTTATGGCCCAGGATGTGATCTATCCTGGAGAAGGTCCCGTGTGCGCTTGAGAAAAAGGTGAAATTCCCTGTTTTGGGGTGGAATGACCTATAGATATCAATTAGGTCTAGTTGGTCTATTGTTTCATTTAAAGTTTGAATTTCCTTGTTACTTTTCTGTCTAGTTGATCTATCCATTGGTGTGAGTGGTGTATTAAAGTCTCCTGCTATTGTGTTGTTGTTGATTTCCCCTTTCATACTTGTTAGCATTTGCCTTACATATTGTGGTGCTCCTATGTTGGGTGCATAAATATTTATAATTGTTATTTCTTCTTCTTGGATTGACCCTTTGATCATTATGTAATGTCCATCTTTATCTCTTTTCACAGCCTTTATTTTAAAGTCTACTTTATCTGATATGAGTATTGCCACTCCTGCTTTCTTTTGGTCTTTATTTTCATGGAATATCTTTTTCCAGCCTTTAACTTTCAGTCTATATGTGTCCCTAGGTTTGAGGTGGGTCTCTTGTAGGCAACATATATAGGGGTCTTGATTCTGTATCCAATCGGCCAATCTTTGTTTGGTTGGGGCATTCAACCCGTTTACATTTAAGGTAATTATTGATAAGTATGATCCTGTTGCCATTTATTTTATTGTTTTGGGTTCAAGATTATATACCCCATCCGTGTTTCCTATCTAGGAAAGATCCTTTAGCATTCGTTGGAGGGGTGGTTTGGTGTTGCTGAATTCTCTCAGCTTTTGCTTGTCTGAAAAGCTTTTAATTTCTCCTTCAAATTTGAATGAGATCCTTGCTGGGTACAGTAATCGGGGTTGTAGATTGTTTTCTTCCATGACTTTAAGTATGTTCTGCCATTCCCTTCTGGCCTGAAGCGTTTCTATTGAGAGATTAGCTGTTATCCTTATGGGATTCCCCTTGTGAGTTATTTGTTGTTTCTCCCTTGCTGCTTTTAATATCTGCTCTTTGAGTTTGATATTTTTTAGTTTGATTAATATGTGTCTTGGGGTGTTCCACTTGGGGTTCATTCTATTTGGGACTCTCTGTGTTTCTTGGACCTGAGTGGCTATTTGCTTTCCCAATTTAGGGAAATTTTCAACAATTATCTCTTCAAGAATTTTCTGATGGTCTTTCTTTTTGTCTTCTTCTTCTGGGACTCCTATGATTTGAATACTGGTGCATTTAATAGTATCCCAGAGGTCTCTAAGATTGTCCTCATTTATTTTAATTCTTTTTTCATTTTTCCTTTCTGTTTCATTTATTTCTGCCATTCTGTCTTCTACCTCAGTTATCCTGTCTTCTATCTCTGTTATTCTACTGTTGGTTCCCTCCAGAGTGTTTTTGATCTCATTTATTGCATTATTTATTGTATTTTGACTCTTTTTCATTTCTTCTAAGTCCTTGTTGAAGCTTACCTGCATCTTCTCAATCCTTGCCTGCAGGTTATTGAACTGCAACTGCAACTTCTTTTCCAGGTTTTGGATCATTTTCACTATCATTATTCGGAATTCTTTATCAGGTAGACATCCTATCTCTTCGTCTTTTGTTTGGTCTGGAGGACCTTTATCCTGTTCCTTTACCTGCTGGGTATTTCTCTGCCTTTTCATCTTGTTTTTCTTGCTGTGTTGTCCCTTTATTGTGGGGGTTCCTCACTATGGGAGGGGTTGGATGTGTGTTTTGTCAAAGTTTCCTGGTTGGGCTCTTAAGCGGTTCCCTCTGCTTGTTTTGGTGTCTTCTGTTTGCTGGCCCCTTCAGTGTCTATTCAGCGCTCTGGGGTTTGCCCCACTCTTGGAGAGTGCACTTTCCCTGCACCCTCTGCTCAGGCTCTCGGTCTCTCGCCCAGCGCGGTAGGGGGCTGCGTGTATTCTTTTTAATGGCTTCATTCCCTTTTATGGCTGAATAATATTCCATTGTATAGATACATGATATTTTGTTTACCCATTAATCAGTTGATGGACATTGGGTTGTTTCATAAGTCATTAAATTGAACATTTAAAGCTGGCTAAAATAATAAAATTTATTTTTTATGTATTTTATCCCCACATAAATAATATAAGTCAATTTAGCTTCTCTTAGCTTCTTTCAGTTATTTTCTTCTTCTAATCAGGATTCAATAATCAACATAGATTTTTAGAAATCTAATAATAATAGTAATAGCTAACATTTTGGATACAAATTCCGAGCTTGCATTCTTCTTACTTTAATCCAATCAAAATAAACCTCAATAAAGTAGTAATGTCATCCACATTGAGGCAAGACCACATGGTAAGTAAGCAGCAGAACTGGGATGCAAACTAAGGAAAAGCTGCATTCTGAATCATTTTGTTTAAAATTCTCTCTTCCTGGGCAGGGAAATAGTGGCGAAACTTTGTATATGTTTAATACTTTTTAACATTGTCATGCTACAAATGCCTAAGATTTGGGTCAGAGAATAATCTGAAGGAGAACCTCAGAGATTTGGTAAAATTTATAATTCCTTTTTGATACCAAAATGTCTTTGGAGCAAGTTTGTGTGTAGACTGTCTATCGCCCCTTAGAGTGAACTCCTTCCCTTGGTGTAAACCCTGGAGGTGAGAGTCATTTGACCAATGGATTTGGGGTCTAAATTTTCTTAGTTTAGGAAGGTATTGTCAGAAATATTACACCAAACTGCTCTCAGGGATCCTATTGTTTTACCTCTGAAGTTCCCAGAATCACTAGGCAGGAACTTTTTTTTTTTTTTTAAGTCTATACAGAAACCACCACCGCATGCCCAACAGACATGTATATCAGAGAGACAGTGATTATGTGGTGGGGGTTGGGATTTGGGGAAAAAGTTGAGACATGGGCTAAGCAGAGGGAGAATTTAGCCTTCTGTACTTAAAAGGTAAACTTAGACACACATTCTGTATGAAGAAATTATTCTGTTTTTTTTAAAGATAAATGATCAAATAAGAAAAATATAGGGAAAATATCAGGGCACAGTAAAAGCAAGTACGATATAAAGGCTGGCGCGACTGGGATGCTTCCCTGGTGGTTCAGGTGTGGACTGGGAGAGAGCAGGCACAGACATTTATCCAATGCATGACCATGAGTAACTTATACGAATTCTAAGTTTCCTGATTTATAAACAATGAAGACGTGAGAAATATGTATGACCATGAGAAATAACAAACACATTTCCTGGCATTCAAACACAATGCCTGGCATAAAGAAAATACCGCCCCTGGAAATGCACAGTATAAAAATCAAACTTGTGAATAGGAGGCATCACTAATCTCTGCCCAAGTTAGACACTTTCTCAGACCATGAGGGCCTAAGTAGGATGTTCTGTAATGAATACTTATCATGGGAGACACAAAGATACACATAGTGTGAGGGACACTTTATACAAAATACACTAAAGTAACTCGTGTTAAGAAAAGTGGGAGATGTATGCCATAAAACCTGTATATCCAGTAAGCGCTTTAGAGGAGAAAGATATTATGTCCAACTGGGGAATTAGGAAAGGCTTTCTGGAAAAAGTAGAGAATATAGATAGGTGCAAAATAGTGAGCATTGCAGTTGAGGCCACTATTTGCACAAATAATAAACGGTGAAAAGCATGAGTCTTGAGTAGTTGCTTTTGGCTAGAGCTGGAAATTTTTAAATGGAAGATAAAGCAGCAAACAAGAAATGCATCCCAGGGCAAAATTCTGGAGAGTCTTTCCTGCTTGGCAAGAGTTCAGGCTTTAACAAGAAAGCAGGGCCGAGAGTTTGAGCCTCAAGTATCAGGGAGTTGAAAAAAATAGTAAAATGGACAAAGACTAAGCACACGGGGTACCTTTTCATAAACTCAATATTCTATACATCTGACCTTGCTGAATTAGGATGCCATGAAGCAAATTTCTGCAGTCACAAGAATTATTTTTAAACCTGCAATGCTTGACTAAGAGTATCCTTGGGGTACAATCGAATATGTAAATTGGATCCTGAATTAGACAGCACTGAACTGTCTGGACATGGAAATAATCTCTCCCATTCCTGAGATTTTTTTCCTATCAAGCAAATATTTATAATTGATCTTTCCTTATTTTTATTCATGAGCTCGATTTGGCACCAGTGTGAAATTCTGGCGATGTCTCTGTCACTTTTAATGATGCAGCTGAAGCGAAACATTTACTTAGTAAAATCTGTACTTAACCTCTCCTCACTGCTCTGCCTCCTGAAAGTGTGTCCACAGGGCAAGAGTGTGGTTCTAGAAAGCTGAAGTAAACTATGTAATAAAGTTTAGAATTAAAATCCTCCTCTTAACTAATTAAAATGGTTGTGTTTCTGTTTGTTTTCTGTCCATGCATCTCTCTTCACTTATGCTGGCTGCCATTATGACTAATTTCAGTTTCTGTAATCTTTCTTCTCTTCTACATAGTTTATAAACCAGCTCTCCTGTTTCCACATCAATGGGAGAAAATACAAGTACAAATAATACAAAGGTCATTTGCTTTTAGTTTGGGAATCTTATGATGTTTTGACTTGCTGCTTAATTTTATTTTGCTTAGAAACAGATAAATATTTATTAGCATTGTCCAAAAAATGTCAGCTTAACTGTGGGACAGTATAACAAGTACATAGATTAGGTACAATGCTGTGAGGCAAGGTGGACTAGCCATAGATGAATAATCACTATAGAAAAGTCACTAAGTAGGTAGATATTTAAGAGCTAATCAGAAATTCATGTGCCAAGACATAATATTACTTTATTTGGATGGCTATTTTTTTTCAAACATGTAGTTAAAATACATTTGACATTCCCCTCTCCAAATAGAATATGATAGACCTCCGGTTCTGAACCATCACATATAGGAAAGTACTGAGAGTAGACATCCATGTGAATCTTCACAACTACCTAAGAGACACTTTCACATGAATATTATCTTATTACCTCAAAATAACCTTGTCTGAAACTGAGCAACGCATTGTCTTCCTAAAAGCTACTTGCGGTTTCCATCTCCTGGGTATCCAAGCTTCAGATCACTTTGCATTATTTTCCCTTTTCACCAATCTGTGCTGAAGAGGCACTCCTTTTGCATCTTAAGTTGAATTCAGAATCAACAAATGTTGTACTATGAAGTATAGATGGGGACAGGGTTTCCAGTTCCACATGTAGGGAGTTTAGAAATTGCTACTCCATCCTAACAAGAAAAAAGCTGAACAGACTGAAAAACCAGCAACTCTTCTAGCATCTGCAAAAGGTGAGGACAAAGGGAAAACAGCTGCCCCCAAAATTGGAGATACCAACAGGTGAATACTAGACTAACACCTTAATCAAAGCAGACACTCATAAATAGAAACCACTGTGGTAATGAGGGCCAGGTAGGAAAAGCTGAACTGTAATTTACAAATTCTGAAAGAGATGGGAATACCAGACCACCTGACCTGCCTCTTGAGAAATCTCTATGCAGGTCAGGAAGCAACAGTTAGAACTGGACATGGAACAACAGACTGGTTCCAAATTGGGAAAGGAGTATGTCAAGGCTGTATATTGTTGCCCTGCTTATTTAACTTATATGCAGAGTATATCATGTGAAATGTCAGACTGGATGAAGCACAAGATGGAACCAAGATTGCTGGGAAAAATATAAATAACCTTAGATATGCAGATGACACCACCTTTATGGCAGAAAGTGAGGAAGAACTAAAGAGCCTCTTGATGAAAGTGAAAGAGGAGAGTGAAAAAGTTAGTTTTCTGAATGTTGAGCTTTAAGATCATGGCATCCAATCCCATCATTTCATGGCAAATAGATGGAGAAACAGTGGCAGACCTTATTTGGGGGGCTCCAAAATTACTGTAAATGGTGACTGCAGCAAGAAAATTAAAAGACACTTACTCCTTGGAAGGAAAGTTATGACCAGCTTAGCATATTAAAAAGCAGAGACATTATTTTGCCAACAAAGGTCCAGATAGTTAAGGCTATGGTTTTTCCAGTAGTCGTGTATGGATGTGAGAGTTGGACAGTGAAAAAGGCTGAGCACCAAAGAACTGATGCTTTTGAACTGTGGTGTTGGAGAAGACTCTTGAGGGTTCCTTGGACTGCAAGGAGATCCAACCAGTCCAGCCTAAAGGAAATAAGTACTGAATATTCATTGGAAGGACTGATGTTGAAGCTGAGTTGAATATTTTGACCACCTGATGCGAACAGCTGAGTCATTTGAAAAAACCCTGATGCTGGGAAAGATTGAAGGCAAGAGGAGGAGGGGAGGGGACGACAGAGGATGAGATGGCTGGATGGCATCACCGACTCAATGGACATGAGTTTGAGTAAACTCTGGGAGCTGGTGATGGGAGGCCTGGCGTGCTGCAGTCCATGGGGTTGCAAAGAGTCGGACATGACTGAGCTACTGAACTGACTGAATTTACAAATTACTAAAAGTTCAGTATAATAACTCTGAGTTGTTAACTCCAGGGGAGACTTCCACAATTTTCTGAGATTTACCTCCAGGAGCTTGAACAGGTTCCCACAGTGAATACTAGAGAAAAATCCTCTCAAGCTTCTGTAGAAGAAGGGGAAAGAGAACCATTTGGAAATGTATATTAAAAATATATGAGATTGTTTATCAGGGAAATACAGACAGTTAATCAAATGAGAAAGCACAAATTATATTAACTCTCATATAAGAGATACAAAGTAATCTATAATCTTGGATTTGTGATGTTCTATGTGTATGGAGCCTAAGAAATGAAGGTCCAAGAATAAGAACTAGGTACTACTTTTCCATCACACACATATGATCTCCACAAGCATCTCTATTTTGTTGAGTGCTGTATCCCTGGTCCTTGGTGCAATGTCTGATGCAGAATAAACACTCCTAAATTGTTTGCTGACTAACTTTCATGAATAAATCACTGTCTGGTACAAGCACAGACCACTCTCGATGGTTCAGTCATCATGGTTGATAGCAAAATCCATTAAAACTGAGATGGAAAGTCTAGAGACCTAGAGTTAGCACTGAAGTGAGATTGGTGAATTCTGCAGTACACTGGAGAAAAATCTTGAGGACGTAATTTACTTGACCCAAGATAAATGTTACTTTCTACGTTATAGACAGTGTTACCAGATGTTTTGAATCTTCATTAAAAGTTGGCCTTAAGGATTGGTTTTTAAAATATCATAAAGCTTTAAGTGCTAACAACTAATTTATAAAGTATTTAAATATTCTGCAGGCCCATAGTATTTCTAACAGTGTGAATTTTGTTGACTTCTTCTCATGGTGTGATTTACTGTTCTCTTACTTCTCTATCTTCTGTATTTTCTGATTAGTGGTAGTTAGGTCTGGAGGTTTGATGATTTCAGGTTTGACTTTTTTTTTCCCCATGTAAAAATACTTTTGGTAATGTGCATTTCTGTCAGAAATCACATCATATCTGATATTTTTTTTAATCTGATGTTTGCATTAAGAGTTGAAAATGGTGATTTCTAAATCTATCATTCCTTCTTCATTTATTGGTTGAAACATCTCTATCAGGAAAAACTGTCCTTGTCAACTTTTCACAGGACATACAAGATAAATGCTTCCTTTCCATTTTTTATCAGTTTCTAAAATAAAGAGTTATTTCCCTGGAATGTTTCAAATATGACAAATTATCTGTTTTAGTATCATCATGGTCTCATGGATTTAAGTATAGATTTATGCATTAGTTTTCTTTGCATGCTGCCCTTTATTGATGCTCAAAATGTTCTATGTAGGAAAATGGGAGCCTTTTTCAGTTGGTTTCTGAAGATTTTGTTTTAACATGACCCTAATAGGGATGAGGAATTTTATTTTCTAGTGATGAAATATTTCAGACTCATTGTCGGTTTTCTCGCTTATCAGTATGACCTCTTTTATGAGGAAAATTGAGCATCTTTTTATATTGTTAAACACTGTTTGCATGCCATTTGTTTATTGTCTCTTTATATATAAAGCTTTCCTTTCTCTATGGTTGTTGATCTTTTGCTAATCTCTTTTTAGAAAATTAAAGAATTGTTTTCATCATGTTTAGACAAGCCATCAAAATGCAACATAGTGGCCCCAAGCTGAAAGATAATATTTCCATTACATATCTAAAAATGACTCACTAGTTGAAAAGTACATAGAGATCATGTAACATATTCCAGTATAAGACTGCTTCAGTAATTCTGTTCCATAGAAGAAACCAAATTTGGCCCAACTCGCTCATAAAACTACCACTATATGATTAAAATCTGAACTAGCTTCTGTCTTCAGGGGCTTCAACTCTGCCATTTTCCTAAAAATTCTCAAAATAGGTAAGATCCCTGTGCCTGTTTCTCACTCAGCCTGAAGTTCTGCAATGCCCAGTGGCCCCACATTTCCAGTTTGTCAGTGTATCCGAAGTAGCACATGTTCTCAAAGATTGATTCAGACAAGCCAAACCCTCTAGAGATTTTTAAGCTAGAATGAAAGCTCGTTCTTATACAATGATGGGGGGGGGGGGCATGCACACACGTATGCACACACATTACATATGCACACATACATATGTGTTTAAAATCATTGACCAGAATATGCTTCTCCCTATCCCCTATTTCAGTAACAGAGTTCCAAAGAGGTTAGAAAGCAGTCGATAAGTGACTATTTGTATAGGTCAGGGTCTCAGGAGGAAGCAAAGGACACATACAAAGTGGGTACTTAAAGAACATATAGTTGGAGCCCTCTTTAAATCAATGTGATCAGGACTTAGGGATAATGAGCTGAAGAAGAATCCAAGAAGTATCTCAGCACAATGGTCCGTACTCCTGTATTGGCGTGGAAGGTCAAAGGGAGCTAGCTATGACCCAAACCAGGCAAGATCTGTAGGCTCTGAAGAGAGGCCACTGGCAGAAACTAAAGCCTTAGGTCAACGACCGCACCTTAACTTCCGACTCCCTTCTCCACGTGGAACACTTCCATCTCTATCCCACTGAGACCAAGTAGAAGTTTGAATTACACAGAAGCCCTCATATACAGGCTGAGGAAGATAACATCCTGGGAAACAGAGCGAGGCAAAGAATAATGGAACCTGGATCTGGAGGGGCAAATAAAGTTTGTTTGGTTCATTAAGGCTGAGCCCATGGAAATCCTAAGTGAATATTTATTGATGACATGGAAAGGCATAGAGAATGCTTCCTTTCTCAGAAGGCTCCTGTCCTTCCACATTCAATATCCCTCTCTCTGACACTGTTCATAAATGATTGTAGTCTCCAGCTCATCTGTTTTCTAGACTTCTTTCAGACCAACCCATCTCTGCTCACACCTTTCTTTGGGTCTCAATATGACTAATTCTTTTCTGTTTTCTAAGTTCATTACGTTAGAATGAGTTTAGTTAAACCTCATCAGCTAAAGTTGAGGTTGCATTCTCATTACATAAATTGGGCGTAGGCATTCTCAAGACTTTTTAGTCATGTATCACAAACACTGTCTTGGTGATTTTCTGCAAATAGCTATTATAAACATTTGAACATTTCTCTTAATCTCAGATTTCTATGTTCTTGTAGGGAGGAAGAGGCTCCCTTATAGATTCTAATATTCTTCTGATACTGTCACATACTTAAAGAACACCCTCTCCCCATTAAAAATAGATGTTTATATCTGTATATTTATCCCATGGCATAGTTTAGTCAACAAAAATATTGACAGAATATAGAGTAGGTACTGAGCCTGGCAAGCTCTGCTCTAACTTTGTGTGAAAGAAACAGAAGAGTTAGTAGTCTAATTACAGTGGCAGAATGCTGAATGCACCTGAAAATTATACAAACCACAAATGGAAAGGATTTATTTGAAAATAGGTTTGGGGAGAAGGAAAAAAACTATTTTCAAAAGAATCACACAAATTATATGTATTGAACAAAACTTACCTGAAAGACAGTGAAAACAATTTAGCAAGGCACACAGTAATTTAGATTTAATGTTACAAGCACAAATAAGTCCTAGGAACAAGGAAGTTCAAGGAAGCTTTTCTTAGGTTAAAATCTGTGATTATCCATGTTTTAGTAATGGTTAGGGCCTGACTTGTAGTGGGTAATATGGAGACGGGAAGAAGATATGGGTCTCTTTGTTGTGTCTCATGCAAAGGTGCTGATAAGAAAGAGGTAACAAGAAATGACTGCAGATGTCAAAGGAAAACAAAAAAGATGGTAACGGTGTAGAAAACAATGAAAAATTAAGGAGTGGCAGATTGTGGTGGAGAAGTGCCAACATTAATTTCTGACATATCCACCTTTAGGTTTTGGTATTTAATTGATGCTTTTCAGGACAGAACTAAAGCTTCATAACTGCAAAAGGATATATTATCAAACCAAAAGCAGACACAATATAAAGTTGGTAAAGTGTTTCTTTTGAGTATATGAATTCCCTAAAGCAAAAAAGAGAAACAAGTCTGTAAATATGCTTAGGAGTTACCAACCCTCGTGGCAAAGAGTAATCAGAGAATAGCAGTCAGAGAACTAAGGTCAAGAGAGTAATTTATCATAGAAGTCAGGAATGGGAATGCAATGTCAAATGCCCAGAAGAAAAAATCATTGGTTTCCAAACAACAGACCATAAATATAATGTAGGCTTCCATTTCTGAAGCTTTGTTTCCTGTACTAAATGCAACATTAAGATTTATTAAATATGTTGCATGCATATAAAATAATTAAGTGCACCCAATAATTACTTGGATGATAAATCAATCATCACAACATTCAATATGGATTTTGCATTGCAAAGTCTCTGAAGTATTACATGTAAGCAATCAAATTCTCCTGATTCCTGATCAATTAATATATTTGTTTTCTTTCTGAAAAAATTTAAGGAATTTGGTATGTTACATTTTGAGAACATTTAATGTAATTAATGGTCAACAAACGAGAGCTACACATGGATACTTTGTTTTGCTGTGGTGATTATATGGTATGCTTCACATATTTCAGCTTTTGAAAAGGCAATTTTGGCTATAATTTGTGTATGTATGAAAGTGTGATGTGAGTGTGTGTTAGATCATAAAATGGAATATGTTAAATTTCTCTTGTTGGTAAAAGATCTTTGAGATAAACAGTTGAGATTCTGTTCCTAGTCATTATTCAAAGAATGTTTAGAACTCAACTCTTGATATATATGGTTCTGTGTGTGTGTGTTTAAAGGAAGAGTGTTCTTCAATAAGATTTTCTAGAACTATGTTGCCATAAATAGCAAGATAGATGTAAGTGGGATCAAGCTTAATTTGAGAACATCAAAGACTATATCAGGAAGCCAAGTGCTGTCAGATTATTATTCAGCATACTAAATAAACATCCATTGTAAAGGACATACACTGACTTGAATTGCTGCTTCAGTGAAAACAGTATGGAAAAGTTAATGCATATCACAGTCTAAAATATGGAAAATATTCCAAAGCAAGATTGGAATAAAACTTATTTCCAGTCAGGGTGAATTAAGGATAGATGTATGTACTCAAATATAAATTATATAATTAAGCCCAGTTACATGCTTCTGAGCTGATTAGTCTATGAATATCAGTCTCCTAATAGTTTAAAAAAATAGATTTGAGGAAGTTAGATCATAAGCTATAAAGGAAGGAGAGATTCACATACAATATTATTGTCTCTCTTTTTTTATTTTACAAATAAAACTATGCTTTTAGAAGCATGGTTCCAGTTCTTCACCTAAAGGTTCTACTTTACAGATATTTGCATTCTTTATTATATACTAAAAATGATTTTTTTTCTTTTTATTTTATAAATTCAAAAATAAAATACATTTAAAGGGAAACAAATTTGGCATCTGAAAGACTGAGGAAAAATTATTTTATCTTGAAAGAAATGTGTGAAATTAAAAGTCAGTTTTTAATGCCTTGTGTTAAGATTTTATTTCATCTACCATTTTTATTTGTGTTGTCTACAATGAAAATGGCAAGTTTTATTTATAAAGTCAAATTGATATCTTGCTGCTGGTAACATACATTGATACAGACAGTTTATAAAGCAATTTGGTAATGTATACAAATGACCTTAAAGGGACGAAACTAAGATGGCGGAGGAATAGGACGGGGAGAACACTCTCTCCCCAATAAATATACCAAAAGAACTTTTAAAGGCCGAGCAAACTCCAAAAAACAGGAACTGAATGCTGGCAGAGGACATCGGGCATCTGGAGAGGCGACCCAGTGCCGACGTGAGGAGGTAGGACAAAAGAAAGAAAAGAAAAAAAAAATAGAGGGAGAGACAAAGAGCTGGGGACGGGTTCCGTCCCAGAAGGGGAGACTGGAATAAAGAGGAAAAAAAAAAAGAGGAGAAAGGTTTCTGAATACCAGGGAGCATTCTCTCTGGCAGATCTGCGGTGGATCTTGGAGAGCAATATAGCTGAGAGCAGAAGTAGATTAATAGCTAAGCCCTGCAAGGTTCGTCTCTGGCTACAAGGAACAGCCGAGAGCCACAGCACAGCCGAAGCAGACTGCTCCTGCTCAGGGAGGGGCGGGCCGCGGGCTCAGGGAACGGAGCAGCCTGAGGGACCTAACCTTCCAGGAAAAGCTCCCTCTCCCCCCCAGGTCCGTGCACAAAACAAAGGGCGGTGAGGAGTCAACAGAGAGGCTGGGCAGCTGCGGGCTGCGGACCGGCCAACCCCCGCCTGAGAGCAGTGGGCATAACCCAGCCCCGGGGAGGCTAACCAAGACTTCTGGGGATTCTGGTCAGATCGGTGCTGTATACACCTTAGAAGGAGTGTTCAGCTGCACGCCGAGAAAACAGAGCGGCCGGGCCGGGGGAGAGGAGAAGCCCCACTCCCCAACTGTGCTGGGCTGACAACAGAGAGCCTGAGCAGAGGGGGCGGGGAAGCCCTCTCACCAGGAGCAGGGCAAACTCCAAAATTAAATCTCTGCCTGTAGATCAGACTGCATAGAAAAGAGACTGTAGGACTGTGAGAAGGAGAAGCCTAACCAAGAAGGCCTGCTTAGCTGCACGCTGAGAAAACAGAGCAGCTGGGCCGGGGGAGAGGAGAAGCCCCACTCCCCAACTGCTGGGCTGACGACAGAGAGCCTGAGCAGAAGCGGCGGGGGAAGCCCTCTCACCAGGAGCAGGGCAAACTCCAAAATTAAATCCCTGCCAGTAGAACAGACTGCATAGAGAGCGGCTGGGCCGGGGGAGAGGAGAAGCCCCACTCCCCAACTGCTGGGCGGACGACAGAGAGCCTGAGCAGAAGGGGCAGGGGAAGCCCTCTCACCAGGAGCAGGGCAAACTCCAAAGCACTGAATAGACACTTAAAAGACCAGCAGACAGAAGACGCTAGCAGAACAGCTTTGAAACAGACAGGAGAAGCAAATTAAAGCCCTGCAGGTGGCGATAACTGCATAGAAAGGAGTCTATAAGTCTGTGAAAAGGAGAAGCCGGACCAGGGAATCATCTGAAAATCTACAGACCCTTCCCTCCACCGAATGCACCAGCACCAGAGAAAGCCTTCATTATAACTGTACTAGGAACATCTTTTAAATTTTTAAAACTTTTATATATATATATATATTGTTTTTTTTTTCTTGTTTTTTTCTTTTTCTTTTTTTTTTTTTAGAATTTTTAAGTCCCATATGACCTTGCTATTTTTTTTTCTTCTTCTTATTTCTTTTTTCTCCTTTATTTTTATTTTCCGTTTTTTTTTTTTTCTAAAGTATTTTTGAGAACCCAGTCTTTACTCTAGATTTTTAATCTTTGCTCATTAGTACCTGGTATCAACTTTGTACCTTTCAAGATCCAAGCACCAGTACCCACTGCTACCTGGGAATGAGATCATTGGCTTGACTGCTTTCTCCCCATTCTTATCTCTTGCTAGTAACAGTGAGGAAACCTAGACTCACCCACCAGAAAACCACACAAGCCTTTCCACCCAGGAAACTTCGACAAACCACGCATCCAACCCCTCCCATAGAGAGGAATCCCCACAATAAAGGGACAACACAGCAAGATAAACAAGATGAAAAGGCAGAGAAATACCCAGCAAGTAAAGGAACAGGATAAATACCCCCTAGACCAAACAAAAGACGAAGAGATAGGAAGTCTACCTGACAAAGAATTCCGAATAATGATAGTGAAAATGATCCAAAACCTGGAAAATAAGTTGGAGTTACAGCTCAATAACCTGCAGGCAAGGATTGAGAAGATGCAGGTAAGCTTTAACAAGGACTTAGAAGAAATGAAAAAGAGACAAAATACAATGAATAATGCAATAAATGAGATCAAAAACAC